>VNJS01000347.1:0-35298 GCA_008042575.1 Drosophila watanabei
ATAATACTCCAAAAGCACAAAAACTTCATGTTTGCATGGTAGGCAATGTTTAAAAGTTTACTCTTCCAGTGTTAATATGTTTTTCTTTTCCAGGGTAAAATTCCTCCCAATGATCCTGCCTTCTGTACGCCTGTATCCCCGCCACCGGATGAAGTCTCCTTGCCTCCTCCGGAACCAGCTGCCACGCCAACGCCTTTACCCGCGGCAGGGAAACGGCAGTCTGAACAAATTCTGGACAACAAGATCCTGCAGTCACAGAGGAAAAAGTGGATACGCAACTTTACCTGTCCCATCAAGCAGAAATACGAAGATATTCTAGTGGTACTGCCGGGCGTTCATAAACCCAAGCTCACATCGGTGCCGAGAGTTCGCAACTTTGACATGTCAAACAGAGTTCCTTCGGACGAAGTCAGTGTCTACTCCATAATTCCAGAGGATGAATCCATCTCATTTGCGGACGGATTAGTCATTAGAGCGAATCATGGAACTAAGGAAAACATTTTAATCAAGAAGCAATCTCTCCGACTTCCAGCGCTTAAGAAAAGCTGAAACTCATAAATTTATTGAAACATTAAAGCATCATTAGATTTAGGCTATGGGAACATCCAGTTAGGGCTTAAATTATAGAAAAGAGTTACTATCTAGAATAGTTTAAAACTCATTTCATATATTTTAAGTTTATCAAGTAATTAAAAATAAAAACTAGTTTTCTTAAGATTCCTGTTTTTTGCTTTCTTTTTTAGGAAAAATTAATGAAATTTTTATTTTTATTATATTTATATTACTGACTTTTTTAAATATATTCCATATTTTAAAAAAATTAAATTAAAAACAAAATTATTGTCAATATTGTCAAACCGGAAAAATTAAAGCCACCTGGTCACACTTGCCCCGCAAGCAAAACAACAATCCACGTAAAAAGGTTCAATTCGACGGCGTTTATTTATAATTATCCGGATGTCAGCCGCCAGAAGTCAGGAATATGACTGCACCACAAAGTGCCGACACCGCCAGCATGGCAACAGCATCACAGCGGCGCTAACGAAGCGTTCAATCGACAACCAGAAGCTGGCGGCTTTTATTTTCAAGACTTGCGGCAATTTCGCCAACATTCTCGATGACCTGGTAAGGTGGTGAAATAGGAAGGCAGCTGTCCAACACCAATGGTGCTCTTCCTCCTTCCCGCAGGGGCGTTCGGCAGTTCACATGTCCGCCTCGACGGGGCGGTACGAGATCCTGGAGTGGCTGCTCAACCACGGTGCCTACATCAACGGCCAGGACTATGAGTCTGGCAGCAGTCCCCTGCACCGGGCGCTGTACTACGGCTCCTTGGACTGTGCCGTGCTGCTGCTGCGGTATGGCGCCAGCCTGGAACTCTTAGACGAGGACACAAGGTGTCCCCTGCAGGCGATTTGCCGGAAGTGCGACGACGACGATGGCTTAGCCACAGACTCGCAGTGAGTTCGGGGAGATGCTCTGACTGATAGGGTTTCAATCTAACTGGCTATCTAATCTCTCCGCAGAAACGATGTCTTGGTCTGGGGCTCCAACAAGAATTATAATCTAGGCGTTGGCAGCGAGCAAAACACCAATGCGCCGCAGGTCGTAGATTTCTTCCGCAAGTCCAACATTTACTTGGAAAATGTTGCCCTGGGCGCCTACCACAGCCTCTTCTGCGACAAGAAGGGGCACTTGTACGCCGTGGGACACGGCAAGGGTGGTCGCCTGGGCATCGGAGTGGAGAACAGCCTGCCAGCACCCAAGCGCGTTAAAGTCTCCTCCAAGCTGGGCGACGACTCCATTCGCTGCATCAGCGTCTCCCGCCAACACTCGCTGGTGCTCACGCACCGCTCGCTGGTTTTCGCCTGCGGGCTCAACAGCGACCATCAGCTGGGCGTGCGTGACGCACCCGAGCACCTCGCCCAGTTCAAAGAAGTGGTCGCCTTGCGTGACAAGGGTGCCAGCGACCTCATGCGCGTGATTGCCTGCGATCAGCACTCCATTGCCTACGGCAGCAGGTGTGTCTACGTCTGGGGGGCCAATCAGGGTCAGTTTGGCATCAGTGCCAACACGCCGAGCATTATGGTTCCCACAATGGTGAGTTGTATCCGCTTTTAAAGACTATAACTAAACTATTCTTGTGCAGATCAAGCTGCCAGCTAAGACTGTCATTCGCTTTGTGGAGGCCAACAATGCAGCCACGGTAATTTACAGCGAAGAGAAGATGATTACGCTCTTCTACGCCGACAAGACTAGATACATTAAGACACCCAAGTAAGATTCCTCAGAGGGTACCAAGAAATTTAATGGAAATATATTACTTACTGCAGCTACGAGGATCTCAAAAGCATATCGGTGATGGGTGGCCACTTGAAAAATTCCGCCAAGGGCTCGGCGGCGGCTCTGAAGCTGCTGATGCTCACCGAAACCAATGTGGTGTATCTGTGGTACGAGAACACCCAGCAGTTTTATAGGCAAGTCGCTGAAATCAATTAAAATCCTTTAAATCTTTAAGAAACTTCCCGTTTCAGATGCAATTTCTCGCCCATCCGACTTCCAGAGATTAGGAAAATCCTCTACAAATGCAATCAGGTGATGGTTCTTTCCGACGATGGCTGCGTTTATCGCGGCAAGTGCAATCAGATCGCCCTGCCCGCATCCGCAATGCAGGAGGAGAGGTCCCGGCCCAACCTGGACATCTGGCAGAACAATGATCAGAATAAAACTGAAATCTCCCGCGAGCATGTTATCCGCATCGAACTGCAGCGCGTGACCAACATAGACCGAGCCATTGATATATACTGCGATGAGGGCTTTTCCTCGTTCGCCGTCCTGCAGGAGTCGCACAGCAAGTATTTCCGGAAACCCCAACTGCCACGGAGGGAGCACAGCTTCAAGAAACTGCTGCACGACACTAGCGACTGTGATGCCGTCCACGATGTGGTGTTCCATGTGGACGGCGAGAAGTTTCCCGCCCACAAGTTCATCATATACAGCAGGGCTCCGGGACTTAGGGAACTTATACGCTGTTATCTGGACAAGGATATCTACCTCAATTTGGAGCATTTAACGGGAAAGATGTTTGAACTGGTCCTCAAGCACATCTACTCCAGCTACTGGCCCACCGAGGATGGTGAGTTCGGGCTTATAAAGTTAAGAAAATGCTCTCATATAATCACATTTCCCTTTCCAGATATCGACTGCATTCAACAAAGTTTGGGCCCGGCGAATCCCCAGGAGCGGAGACGCACCTGCGAGATGTTTCTACCGCACTTGGAAAAGTTTCAACTGGTCGAATTGGCCAAGTACGTGCAGAGCTATGTGCGGGACCATCAGTTTCCACTGCCCAATGCTCGCCAGCGATTCAGCCGCTTGCATCGCTCCGATTTCCCCGAGCTCTACGATGTGAGAATTGTGTGCGAGGATGGCAAGGTACTGGAGGCCCACAAGTGCATGCTAGTTGCCCGGCTAGAGTACTTTGAGATGATGTTCATGCACATGTGGGCGGAGCGCTCTTCGGTGACCATGGAGGGGGTGCCCTCGGAGTATATGGAGCCGGTGCTGGACTATCTCTACTGCCTGGAAAACGAGACTTTTTGCAAGCAGGGCTACCTGGAGACGTTCCTCTACAACATGATCACCATCTGCGATCAGTACTTCATAGAGTCGCTGCAGAATGTCTGCGAGCTGCTCATTCTGGACAAGATCAGCATACGCAAGTGCGGCGAGATGCTCGAGTTTGCAGCCATGTACAACTGCAAGCTGCTGCAAAAGGGATGCATGGACTTCATCTGCCAGAATCTGGCCAGGGTGCTCTGCTATCGCAGCATAGAGCAGTGCGATGGGGACACTCTGAAGTGCCTGAACGAGCACTACCGGAAGATGTTCAGCAAGGTCTTCGACTACCGACAGATCACGCCTTTCTCGGAAGCTATAGAAGACGAGCTGCTTCTTAGTTTCGTGGACGATTGCGAAGTGGATCTGGAATATCGAATGGATGCGGTTTGTGCCTAATCCAAGCTTAACTTTCCGAGTTTCCTAATGTTTTCTTTTCAGGAATCGAAGCTGAAGCAGGCTGCTAAGCATAAACAGAAGGACTTGCGCAAGCAGGATGCCCGCCATCATTACGAACAGCAGGCCATATCCAGCATGATGCGATCCATAAGTATCAGTGAGGCTGCAGAAGTGCCTGCATCTCCGAAAGAAACTGCCCACAATGAGGCTAAGAACTGGTCACGAGTGGTGGACAAGAAGGAGCAAAAGCGCAAGCAGGCTGAGGCGGCTTTAAAAGTCAACAACACGCTCAAGCAGGAGGACCCTCCGACGCCTGTACTGGTAGCCATGGAGAGGACGCCCGGGAAGGAGCAAACACCACCTCCCATATCTCCTGGAACGGAACCCGGAACGCCCTTAAACAAGAGCTACAATCTTGATCTAAGCTCCCTCACGCCCCAGTCGCAGAAGTTGTCCCAGAAGCAGCGAAAGCGCCTCTCCTCCGAATCGAAGAGCTGGCGTGCGAATAATCCACCTCTGGTTGAGCAGTCCTCCACTCCAGTGGCCATTCCGAATGCCTGGGGTGTGATGGCAACGCCATCGAGTTCGTTTAACGATGCCTTCACTTCCCCAGCCACTGGTACCAGCACAGATCCCACCTCATTCGCCAACATGATGCGGGGTCAGCAAGCTGCGGCCACAACTCCCACCGAGAAGGGCCAGAGTTTCTCTCGCATCCTGGCTGACGAGCGACGGCAGCGCGAGTCATACGAACGGATGCGTAACAAGTCTCTCGTTCATACTCAGATTGAGGAGACGGCCATAGCCGAGCTCAGGGAGTTCTACAACGTGGACAACATTGACGACGAGACCATTACCATTGCCCGCGTGACCAGACCCAGTGACATCAACTTTAGCACCTGGCTGAAGCAGTGAACCGCCATGTAGACGCTCTACCTCTTGAGGTATCTCAGCTATGTTTGTTCTCGTTTCGTTCATGTTTTTTTTATTAGACTTTCCGAATTGTAAAATGGTTTTGAGGCGATTTATACTGCGAACGGGGGGTGGACATCAAATGTAGAACTCGGAGCCGCCTGCAAAGATGCTCACAATGTACTCTCCTGCTGATCCTGATGCAATCGGGAGCTTGGACGGCACACATATTGGGTAACAAACTTTATTGCATGAGCACATACATAGATAATACATATAGATATAGATATTTACAAGTTGGGGACACACTCTACAATGAGGTGGCAACAAGAGACAAGTGACGAATAAATAGCCATCTAAGCTTAGCTAATCCGAACCCAAACCCGTAAATAAACCCGTTGCTTATGCAAATGAGAACACGATGATCGAGGGATAAAGAGATGAGAGGAGAGGTGGACGTGGAACGGGATGATGGAGATAGAGGCGAGATATGTGGCTTGTTTAGAAGCACTCCTTACGAAAGGCGAATCCGTACTGGTCGCACTTGTATCTCAGCGTCTTGGCCAACTGTGGCGGACCGCAGTAGAAGACGGTGACCTTGCCCTTCTGCTGGGCCTGCAGCTGCTTGAACACCTTGTCCCAGTTGGGTCGACCGGCGTTGGTGCGGGTCTTCAAACCCGTAATCAGATCCCGCTTGCCCTGGGAGAGGAACCAAGAACGTTTTAGAAAGAAGACTTTTCGGATTTACCGGAGATTACCTTCTCGTGCAGCAGATCCAAAGCTAGTTGCAGGCCTACCGCCTTCATATCTGTTCTCTGTAGCGCACTCGTGATGTACATGTGCATATCCAGGAAGCTATAAATAGTCCAAAAGTTAAACAGGTGAAAGATTTGCATTCTAGATGAACTCACCGCTCCATGGCGCCGCCCAGCTCGGCCTGCTCGATCTCCAGCTGCGACAGCAGGTTGACAAACCACTCAAAGGAGCGCTGATCTCGATTGATCCAGAAGAAGTCCACCTTGCGGAGGTTCATCACAGACTTGGGTATCTCGCTGGCCCACTCGAACTGGCACCGCGGGCAGCTGTGGCGCGCCTTCCAGTACCGATGCATGATGGACTGCAGGATGGACGCGAAGGGAGTGACGCCAATGCCCGTGCCTATGAGCACCGCATGCTGGGCCCCAAAGATGTGGCTCGAGGGAGCGCCATACGGACCATCGATGAAGATCTGTGAGGAGGTTAACGCATTGAACATTAGCAAAGGGTTAGTGGGTTAGCCCAAAGTGGCCAAGTGTGTGTGTGTTTGGTGTAAGCCCGCACCTCCATGACGCCCGCATCGAGTGTGACCTTGCCACCGCTGTTATTTGTGGAGCTACCAGTCGATCCTCCACCGCCGCCTCCGCCCGATCTGTTATTTATGGAGGTGGACAGGGTGCGCAGGAAAGTGGGACGCCGCAGAATGGACTTTCTGCTGCCCGATCCTGCCGTCTGTACTTGATCCTTTTGTCGAATATGCATTAGTGGTTTTAGATGGGTTAGTTCTCAATGGATCTCAGCTACCAATCACTTACCTCCAGTGGCTTAGAGGCCACCTCGGCCGCCAGACTGAGCCTGGCCATCTGCAACTTATCACCCGAGTCCGTCCTAGAGCCCACAGGCATACCCTGCTCTGCCCTGCTGGCCGGGCTTCCTCCGATTACCTCCCCCGTTGCCAGCTGGTTCTCCCGCTCCTCCATGCTGGGCGTCTTGAAGGCGATAATGGTGGGCTTGGTGCGCATATAGCGGAAGCTCTGCGCCAGCGACTTGTTCTGCGGACTGAGGTAGGCCAGTCCCACGCTGTTGTTCCGGGCACGTCGCACTCGCTTCTCATCGAAGGCGGACTCGGACTCGGAGCGACCCAGAGCTCGAAGTCTATGGATTAGATGTGTGAGTATCTTGGAGAAACTTTAGCTGAATAGTTACTTACGCCTTGAGGCGACTGCGCTTTTTGCTCTTCACACTGATGTCCGGCAGGGAGATGCTCTTCTC
This sequence comes from Drosophila watanabei, assembly GCA_008042575.1. NCBI lineage: Eukaryota > Metazoa > Arthropoda > Insecta > Diptera > Drosophilidae > Drosophila > Drosophila watanabei. The sequence continues at coordinate 6,955 of VNJS01000347.1, forward strand.
CAAGGGTCTCTGCTTCAGGCTGGAGTCCTCCCGTTCGCTGTCAGCGAGGAAAGCTCCGTTGGGCACTCCCTTCTTGGGCTCGGTCGCCTCTTTTCGGGAGAAAGTGCGTTGAAGACTCTTCTTAATACTTCGAATGCGGTTCACCCCTGTGGCTGGCGGATCAGGAGCAGTCCCAGCCACGGGCTTGCGGTTCTGGCGAGGCGGACGCACTGGCGGCACCGCCTGCACAGCCAAATTCTTGGCCAGGAAATCAGTTTGCGGAGTGGCAGATCTTTCGCTAGCCAAGGCCGGATTACGGGCCTCGTTGAGGAGCATGAAACTGGGCGTGGGAATGGCGTGCATATGCTGGTTCACCTCCTGGGAGGAGCCGCCCTGCTGCAGCTTCTGCTGCTCCCGCTCAAAGTACCGATACAGACGGTTCGTCCACTCGCCCACGGTGCGTATGTGCAGCCACATGTAGTCCTCCTGCTCCGGCGCCGAGCTGATGGTGAACGGATGCCACTCGTAGTTGGCAATGGCTGGGATGTTCACAAATACATAGTCTCCGGGCCGGAAGTTGAAGTGTAGCGGCCGCTTGATGACCAAGTGCACCACCTTGGAGGGCAACAGCAGGCCAGAACTGATGTAGGTTTTCCCGTGCTCACCCTTCATCCAAATAAAGCGCAACGCCCGCTCCACAATGTACACCAGTCCAGGCAGCATGAACCACTTCCAGAAGTTGGGTCCATGGAAGAGGCACAGCACCCAGAAGGGCACGTACAGCAGATGGGTCCAGTAGAAGACCTCGAAGCTGCCCTTCCGCCTGACAAAGGGCTGGGAGCACACGAACATCACCACCAGGATGGCCAGCAAGGCCACTCCCGTTGGATTCGCACATCCCGGGATCAGGCCAAACAGTCCCGGACGATCTGTGAGCAGCCACTCGCCGATGGTGTAGTGTCCCGCATTGATGTTCGGATCGTTGATCACGATGATCGAGAAGTTGAACAGATGCATCACGGTGTGGACCAAGCTCAGCACGGATATCGTGATGCCCGTGAGCTTGTGCAGGTAAACATGATGGTCCAACGGAAGGTACGAGGACAGACCCCGCCCTCTCAGATAAGTCAGAGAGTGTCGCAGCATGAGTACCAGGACCCAGGCACAATTGAAATTGAGGCATTGTCCTGCAGGAATAAATAATATATTTAGCTTTAAAAGATGGGCTTTGGAATATTCCAGGACTCACCACAAGCTCTGGCTATAATGACGAATCCATTGCTGGCACGATACTGGATGGCGCGGGAGATGAAGAGGCACAGATTGACGGCTATGTAGAAAAACAAGTACGTGACAAAGACCTGGTTGTTCTTCATGTAAGCCAGCGACAGCTGATGGGGCAGCGAGCTCCAGAAACCGCTTCTGGCGGCTCCACCCGCCTGCCGGTCCTCGGCTATGGGCACCAGCCAACGATCGATCCTAACAAACATAATTACTTCAGTAAAAATTATCAAAATTAAAATTCTGTTCCTATCTCCTACGTTATGCTGAGGTTCTCCAGGAGACCCCCGTGCTTGTTGAGTTGATTCTTCAGCGCCTCGTAGGTAATCTCTCCGCTGTTGTGGGGATCAGCGTCTTCGAACATGGCGCTGGTGAGGTCCTCGATCTGGTCCTCGGAGAACTCCATGCCATTTTCCTTGATGCAATGCCTGATGACATCGTGCAGCTCCTTGTGCTGGATGAGGCCGTCGCCTGGTGAGTTAAGAAAAGGTAATTTCTGATAGAACTTGAAAATTCAATATGTAAACTCACCATCTATGTCGTAGACCTTGAACAGAAACCGGATCTTGTCATCCGCCGACTGTCCCGAGAACTGGTGTATGGCATCGATGAACTCCTGCAACGAAATTGAGCCCGAGTTGTCCTTGTCGAAGATCTGGAAGACACGCTCTGTGAAGAATGGCTAACAGAGTGGTAAGAAATAAGATTTATTAACACTTTAGACTTCAATATTTTTTATCAAAAACTCACATTCTTGGAGGTCACAATTTTCTGGAACTCCTCCCTTCGTATCTCCTGCTCGTTGCCCACTGTGGTGCGAAAGAGCTGCTCCAGCCTGGCCAGCGAGCTCTTGTCAAAGCCAGTCCTTGGGCGGGAGTTGGTTAAATGGGAGATGAACTCCATCACCTGGTTGGTAGACACCAGATTGCTGCCATCCACCTCAATCAGGCGGTAGAGCTTATCCAATATCTGGTAATAAGGATTATAGTGAGTCTAATTTCTGGCAAGGGTTAATATCCACTCACCCCTCTTGTGTGCCAGATGTCGCGGAAGTTCTTGAAGCTCACGCGACTGTTCTCACCACAAATCACATACGCCACCGACTCGATCTGCTCGGCAAAGTCCATCTGGCGGTCGTCCCTAAAAAATCCATAAGATGTACTCAACTTCAACTGCTCCAATATGTGCAGGCAGTCTCCCACTTCCTCAATTATCGAGGCACAGGAAAAAATTAAATGGTTTATTAATTTCTAAAGTTTGAGTTCATTCTGAACTCTATAAAACTCAGGAATCAAAGTATTGTTATTTATACTTCTTCATTATCTGTTACTGATACCAATTAACTCACTTCAATCTTAATTTAACCAACCATTTTCTTTTCTGTGCACCCAATACCAGGTCGTGCTCTCCCCCGCACCCGTGCCTGCACCCTGTGATGCCTCCGATGTCGCTGCTGCTGCTGCTCGCACTATATTTGTATTTGAATGACTTCATTACGACAGGCAGGCAATGACAGTTTGTGGCTGCAGTCGCCATCCCAGTCCAGGTCTTGGTCCCGGTCCCAGACCCAACTCCAACATAGAGCCGCTGTCGAGGCACGCGGACTATGTTAGCTGTTGTATATGTTAACACACGGTGCAGATAGCATCGCCATGGGCAAACGGACGGCGTCTGGGAACGAGGCTGGCATCTGGGATCGGTGGCGAGAGGCATTCGCGGCGGCTTCTGGTCGGCGCAGCTGGAATGCCTGGAGCACGCCAGCCAGCTCTCCAGCTCTCAACTAGGTGCGTGTGTGGATCCAAGTGGAGCGGACTGGATCGGATAGCTATTTTTTGCAAGGCGAGCTAATTGTTTTGGCACCGTCGCAGCAGCGATCTCAGAGGAGCAGGAGGAGCTTGCAGGAGCCAAAGGGGCTAGATGAGTTGATACCCAAACTTACGTCAGACGACCCTTGAGGTGCTCAATCCAGCGATCTTGCAGGAGATATCCGTTCCGCTCGAGATCGAACAGCTGGAAGAGCTTATGCTGGAATTCCTGTAAGTAAGCAAGTTGCAAGAAGAATAAACAAGTTGTAAAGATCTGAATTTATGCGTCTCCGTTTCTGTGAACGTGTTAATTAATTTATCTTTCATCTGTGTTTGCATTGTTTGGAGAAGCATTTGTTTATACCCCGCACTCTGGAGATTTATATACACGAAAGAGTGTTTACACTGCTTGCGGCTCGCGGCTGGCGGAGATCCCCACGTAATGAGCATAATTAAGGGGCTGAGGTGTTCTGGTCCCACGATCCCCCATCGAATCCAATCCAAAGCCCAACTATGCGGCAGTGATTGAGACAAATGCCTGGCATAAATTACCCGCCTATTAATATTTTAATGACATTCGATCTCACGATCATGGGAGCCCATCACATTGTCTGCAAAGTCAAAGCGCATCGGCAGCATCTTTTGCATTTGGTCACAGTTGGCTAGCTGACGCCGATGGCGATGGAGATCTCCCGATGATGAAAAATGTGCATATTTAACGGATGAGCCCTGACTGGTTAGGCAGCTTTCGGGGAGCCCATAAAAACAAAATACTCGCGTTCGAAACCAAAGCCGCAACAAAGTAAATACACGATGAGCCCATCAAAAAACGGGTTTTACGATCGATCGCTGGACCAGCTCGATGACCGGGTAAAGGACCACAGAATAAGTGGCACAAGGTCACCTTAGTGGTCTGGATCGATCGGAGCTGGAGACCCATATCCATTACCATTCCCCATTCGCATTCCCATTTTGCATGAACAGTGATGTAATTAATAACTCACAGAACTCAATATATCGCTTTAAACTCTGTATCGAGGGATCGCAATTGAGTGGCTATCGTATTGCCCAAGTGCCTTCATGTTGTTATTAATACATGATTTTTTATTGATACTTTATGGGATCTAGATAGGGGATTTCACTGTATTCATATACTCCTTCTGTTACAGGTTTGATTTTATTTATAATGCTGGAACAATATCCACTTTATGATATGCTTTTAAAGATTATTTTTGGCGGTAATTTCACAGAGTTCACATTTAATAATTTTACGCAGAATATTATATTGGTTTTAATTTAATTATAAATATTAATAATTTTTTTTTCTTATTTTTTCCTCAAGAACTCCTTTCCAAATTACACTCACCTCATCCAGGAAGAGCTTGCGGAAGGCCTCCCTGGTATGCTTTCCCTCGCCCTCGTCGAACAGAGCACTGCACTCGGATATGAGCAGCCAGCGCTGCTTCTCCCGGCGCGCCTCCAGCTCCATGGAGCTGCAGTTCTTATCTAAATTGAGGTTGTATCGTTCCATGTACAAATTTGATTGCCGCTGATTCGGATTTCCATTTCCATTTCCACTACCATTTCCATTCGTGGTCGCCGTCGCTCTGGCAATCGCTTCCTGCTTGCCAACGCTGGCAACCAGAATGCTGGGAGAGCTGGCCATAGATGCCGCAGGTTCATCTGCACCGGCCACATCAACTACATCATCCAAGTTGAGAACGGCCGCTTCGCTCTCTTCGCTATCACTACTTGGTTGCACTTCCTCCTCCGCTGGGGGAGAATCGCGTGCGCCATGCAATCTCTCTAGATACTGTGCAGCCTGCTGGAGCACGTGACTCACACCAGTGGCCGCTGGCGGCTGGATGGGCTGCTGGGCTGGTGTCTGCGATTGCGGCAGCTCATCCGAGAAGGACACTTTTTTGGGGGAACGCGACGGTGTGGCGGGTATCTCGAGGGATCGGCTAGAGGACACTGAACCGCGGTGGTTACTCGAATCCTGTTCGGCATCCATGTTCGTTAAGGGATTGGAGGAGTCACAAGAAGCCACTCTACACTTTGCTGGGACTCATGCCCGAGGATGGGGAAGTGCGGGTTATCCTTCAAGCGAATACGACGGTGTTACGAGAACAACGCAGCGACGGCACTAGCGTACAGCTAAGGCTTTGCTGGAACAACACTTGGCGAAGCTTTACCCAAAAAGCTTTGCTTAAGGACTACTTTTAAAGGTCACCACATTCCATGAAGGTGTTATCCTTGAATCAGATATTACACAGAGTCTTCACAGGAGCAACACAATGACTGCACTTGGCAATCCCTGCCAGAACTAACAATAAATCTGCACTTTAATGTAATCACTTTGATGTAGCTGCTCCACAAGGAGCTAACGAGTGGAAATGATCCTCGGTCGCGTCGGGGGTTAAGGCTTAACGACGGCGTTACGAGAGCAACACGACAGCGTAACGGGAGCAACACGACGCGATCCAAGCAAGAAGCAACACCAATCGGCGGCAGCAGCGAGCAGCAACTGAAAGCGAAAGCCAGGCGGACGCACGAGCCAGGTGAGGTGAGGGCCTCGGATCGTATCGGATCGGAGTGCTATAGCTGCGCGCAGGTGGCGTGCGTGCGTATGGGTGAGCGGGAGACCGAGACCGAGACCGAATCGGCGCTTGACGCTTTAAAAAACGCGTTTGCCCAATATATCGGCTCAATATATATTTATTTCAGGCTTCTGCTAAGCGAGCGAGCTTTAGAATGGACGTGCAACTGGACGACGTTCCAGCAGATACAGCAGATACGCGTGTGTTTGTGCGACGCGTATCTTTGTATCTGTATCTGCATCCGACTCATAAAAAATGGCTGCTGCTGCTGCTGGTGCTGCCGCTGCTCCGCGATATTCTAATTTGGTTTTCGCGACTCATTCGAGCTTCTGTGTACTTATTCGATAAGGGCTGCAAATAATTCAGGTGGCGCGGTGGCGACGTCTTCATTTTTTAATTTCAACGCCCGTGTTTCGTAACCAATCAAACTTGTGTTTATGTGCCGCTGCCGTGGAACGTGTCTATTTCCGAATTCCCGGAGTCGGAGTGCACGGCACATACCAGCCGATCCGCTTTTGTTTCGCACTGCAATCGGCAATGTTGCTACGAGTTTTGGCAGCAACTCATCGTCGCGTAATGGGTCAAGCCCCGGCGGATTGGCCAGGAAGTGAGTGATCGAGCGAGTGAGTGCGTGATTGGAACGGCGTAGCCAATTCATCGAGTTTTCAAGAACTCTAAGCGGTCAATCCCGCTCAAGGTCGGGCCCAACACTCTGCTGGATCTGCGGATACTTTGGATACTTTCAACAATGTATTGTTATCGTGTCGTTGAACCACCGCCACCTCCCATCCTCCCAGGCCCCAAGTCGAGCGATTGCAGCGCCTTGAAATCGAAATTGAAGTTGAAGTTGAAGTTGGTGCTGAAGCTGTGAAGTCGCTACGCCAAAGGGCAATTTGACGGATACTTTGTAGATCAACAGCAGTGTGACTCGTGTCTTGTTTTCCTAAATGCCGCTATTTTAAGGCTACACGGAAAAAAACCGGTTGGAAAATGGGCTTTGAAAATTACTTAAATGTGACTAGTAACTCTATATATTTATAAATTTATGTTAAATCTGAAATATGATTAATTACGAGTGCTGGATTTAATCAATATTTGTTCTTTCAAAATAACACTAGTATTTTAGGCTCAGATAATTTGAATTAGTTATTTTTTACGAATGTTTTTGTACTTTAATAAAATTTTACTATTTTAAAAATTCATGCAATTATTATTTTTAAAATGAAAAATATGTTTTAAATCCATTTATTATTTATTTTATTGTCAATAATAAGTAAATAAAACATTTCATAAATTAATAAAAGCTTGATTCTCCTCAATCTGAACTCAAATTAAAATGTTTTATTTTAATATTAGTAAATATGGTTTAAAAACTATGTAAAAAAGAAGAAATATTTCTTTAAAAACAATCTAAAAGTGAAACCAATTAAGACAACTCTTTATTTTCGGTACCAAGAGCGGTGTGTTCTGCTGATTAATGTTCGACAGCGGCCTTTGGCTTTTGTTTACAGGTCACTGGCCCACACGGAATCGGAACCTGATTAAGAGATACAGATACAGATACATGAGATTCAATTTCAGTTTCAGCTTCAGATACAGATTCAGATCGTTTCCGCCTCCGCTTCACACTCGGGCTAATCCTCGGCTGCATGCGTAAGCCACTTGTAGATGGGAACGAGCCATATATCCCGGTATCTTGGTATCTCACATCCGGCGAGCTTAGCGGGCTTAGCTCACTTTGGCTAACACCGAAGCATCTCACCTGCCAACTGCGTGCGTTTATGGCCATTGTTAATTGCTGAAATTGGCATTCCCAATCGCAGCGGGCGACACTCTCGGCTGGTCAGCAAGTCGCATTCGTCAGATACAGATGGAGGCACAGCTACAGCTACATCTAGAGGTACAGCTCCCCCGTTGGTGGCCAGGGAATTGGCCACTGTCGTCCAGTGGTCATTGGTCCCTCATTGTGATGGCTGCGGTGGCGCTGCAATTGACACCGCTGCGGCCAATTAAGCCCACAGTTACATCCGCGGAATTGGAGTTGCAGTTGCTGATGGAGTTGGAGCTGGAGTTGGCATCGGCCAGCAGACAGACAGAGATACAGAGAGCCATCCGCCGGGTGGTCCCATGGTTAAACGAATCCCCGACTGCTGGCATGCAGATTGATTTGCTCGGCAAACGACCGCCGCTTGTGGGCAATTTTCCAAGTGGCCGGCGACGAGAGCGGTGTCATCAATTTAAATTAAGTTCCAGCTTTTTATCGCCACTCGGCGGACCAGTCTCCTCCTCGGCGCAGTATCTCCGGTCTCCTCCGTCATCATTATCCAAAACATGTCATTAGGCGGCCGCGAAGATGCCCAAGTGCCAGTGCCAGAATCCTGTTCTGCGGCGACTGTCTTCGCTATCAACTCTCGGCATTCCAGCTTCGGTGCTGCCAGCAGCGACGCTCGACGCTGGCTGAGATGTCGCCGCTGTTGCGTGCAGCGGAAATTGGCCAAAGAGAGATACAGATACTGCGGTCGCGGCTCGGATTCAGACTCCGCAGAGCCGCGGACGCGTTTACATCGATCGGTTTCGCCTAATAAAGCGACCGCGATCGCCACGCTAATTAAAATAATTGAAATTTCTCACGGGAAACGCGAATCGCGACACTTGCAGGGCATCCTTTGGATCTGGTCTCCATCCTCCTCCATTCTGATTCCCATTCCCATTCCCAACCCATATCCGTTGCTAGTGCGGCTAATTGCAAATTGCAACATGGACAAGTGGACATGTCCAACAATCGAATTGACAGCTGCTTTACCCCCTGTCCCTGGCACATTTGATGGACATTAACATGGATCATCGGCCGTTGTCTCTGTGCTGCCAGGAGGACTACGAGCTGGCGAGGATTCCAGCATAAATGCATAAATTTCATTAGTCGCTGACAGCAGGAACGCTTCCCGCTAGTGTCGGGCACCTAAATTTAATGTCCGCCTAACTAACCGGCCTCACAAAATAATTCAGCTTTTAATGATTGGAGATTGTTAACCCTTTTTTGTGGTTTGTGCTTATTTTTAGATTTTAGTGTTGACGAATAAAGTGGGGTTTTCTATATTAAATGACTTGATTGTGCACTTTATGGATAGTAAAATCTGAAAAAATGAAGCTGAAAATTCGGTATTTTCTAAAAAAAAATTTCTTATAATTTTTTTTTTTCAGAAAACCTAAGTCAAGTTTTAAGTTTTCGAAGCCTGAAAAAATAAACAAACTTATAATAAACGAATTAGGTAGGCACTATATGGATAAATCATAACAAAATTTATTTTAAAAACATTACCATTTTCAATTGGCTTAAAAAAACTGCAAAAAGTCAACAAAAATACGAATATTAAAACTCATTATCAAAAGAATTTATTACCAGCAATATAAGCTACCTGAAACTGACATTTAACCTAATAAATAATAATAAATGAACTCTGTTTTTAGCACATGCCATAAAAAAGGGAACAACTTAAATAAGCAGAGCTTAAAATTCATACCAAAATTAATCAAAATGTTATTTAAAGGGAAACTGATATTTCCTTGATGAATGCAACTTGATATTTCCAAATATTTTATTATATTTTAATGAGTAATAAATGGTGAAACTCCCAAAACTGTCAAATAAAGAGAAACAAATATCTCCTAGACGAATGCAAAGTGATATTTCAAAGTATTTTATTATACTTTGATGAGTAATAAAAAATTCCTAAAAAACTTTGGGCCTCGTAAGAAATGGGTTAAGAGTAGCACAGGAAATGTTGACCAAAAAATTCTAAAAAAAAGGCCACTAAACGGAGTCACAAGAAAATATTGTTGCCGGCGATCGCGATTCGTGGATCGTGGCATGCGCACTCTGATCGAGATTGCAGCGACAGATAGCGGAGCGAAGTTACGATCATACATATGCATATAGACCCTGGGTCCAGCCCGCACTGGCTCCTCCAGCTCCTCCAGCTCCTCCAGCTCCTCCGGCCTCCGGCAATCCCGCCTCGGGGCCGTAAAGTTGTCGAAAATGATTTGCAGATCAAGATTTGGGAGCACAATTTATGTGATAACCCACTAAGAGCAGCCGAAAAAATACTAGAGAGAGAGTGCAAAGCAATTGCTATGCGAGATCTGTGCTGTGCCTGTCCCGTTCCCGTTCCCTTCCTCCTCCTGGCTCCTTCCGCCTACAACTGGGTCCAATTAGTGCGTGGACTGCGGCTGCATTGGAAATGCATGGACAATTGTTAGTGCCTCCATGTAGCGCTAATAATGACGCCTTTAAATGTGCAATAACAATTTTTGAGGCGCGCAAAAAGTGCCTTCTATATATATCTACATCGTGCATCGGTACAGCTATATCAGTCTCTGTGTGTTTGTGTGTTTGTGTATGAGCCAGAGCAGTAAGTACCGCCCATAGGCTGGAAAACCAGCTACTGCCCCCTCATCCCGTCCAGATCGATCTACACAAAAAAGCTGCTCATGAGCTACGTGAGTTTTTTACTGATCAGCAGAAGATTGACTTTGATCTGTTGGTGGTAATGGCTGGATGGTTAATGGGGCAGCCAGAGTGCGGATTTCACTTAGCCAGCAGGCATCTCAAATCTCAAAATGTGAGTCATAAATGCCTGGCATCTCGCATACGCTCTTAAGGCACATTGCGCATACGCACTGTTGGCACTTGGAACACTCTGCTAGCTGTGATAATATTATGATAATGAGAGCCCCGAGTCAGATTGCCTTGACTTCTTTTTATCTACCTCATTTGCGTGTGATTTTTGTTGTGCGATTGCAAAATCAAGGGGAAATCCATTGTTTATGAAACTTCGTTGAATGTAATGTGAAAAGGTGAAGGAATCTTTGGTTCCGCGGGAATCACAACATACCACCCACGTCATTTATCAGTTGTTACTGATAAAGAGCTGATCACAAATGATTTTCCTAGCTGATTGCTGTTGGAGAAAAACAGTTGATTCATCGAGAGTGGATATTGGGTTGTTTATAGCTCAAGATCAATTGATTTTTAGGTTTATTAATAATTATAAAAGAATGATAAACGTAATAAAAGGATTTAATTGAAACCGTTTGTTTCAATTATTAAACTAAAATTCCATGGATGATTAAACATTTCATTACATTAATTATAATTTGTACTCAATTTTCTTTAATAATAATTTATTTTATAGCATTATAGACTTTATTTCTCTATTTTAATCAAATAATAATTCAGTATAAGATATTTTTCTTAAAATAATGAAATGTTTAATGAAAGATCCAAGCAAATGAATTAAATATTACAAAATATTCTTCCATTCTTTATTATTTTGCCCCAAAATTTGATATTTATATAATCTAGGGTCAAAAACACTGGCATAATATTATTTATGTACAAAATAAACCTATGCAATTAATTGTTTTTTGAAGGATTTATAGCCCCTTTTGTGGTAGCAATCATTAATCAATTTAATAAACTCCGGCTGGCTGATTTAAAATTGGGTGCATGTCGGCTCCGTTGAACCAAATTAAGCCCTTGGGAGTGGCCCCAGCCGCCCAATTGAAATGCCAGCTCATGTCCGGGGCACTGGGACATGGAGCAGGAGGTGGACACTGGACACTGGACAGTGGGAAGCATGGGGCTGAAACCTCGAGACCGCCCGGTCGACAGCTGAACAAAGTGTGTGTCAGTTGCAGTCAAGTGGAGCCATAAAGCTCCATGATCCCGCAGATCGACGGTGGCGATGCCGATGCCGTGTCAGCTACTGCGATCAGTCACCCGGCGAATGCGAATTGGGACTGGGATTTGGATTTGGCTATGGATTTGGGCTATGCCCGAAGTGAACTCGAAGGCGGACGGACGGGTGGGCGGCATAGCATTCGCATTCGAATCCGAATTTGGATTTATGGGCTGCCCAGCGTCAGCTTAATGAGCGGCCTGCATCCATAATGCCGACGTGAGGGAACAACCAAAAGGAAAACTTGGATGGAAAATAAGAAAAACCAATGGGAAAAATAGAGAAAAACTCAATGGGATTAGATTAGACGGCGCGCAGCTGTCGTGACAGGTTGAGAGCTGAGTTTGGAGTTTGGGAAACGCGCACGAATGAGAATTTATGGCCAATGCCAGGCGAGCTGGATCTCGACCGGGCACCGAGCTGGGGCAATATTTTATAATGACTTCATTACAAAAAAAAAAGAAGTAAAATCAAATAAAGAGCAAAGGAGTCTCGGTCGAGTCCCACAGGCTGGAAAATTGTAATAAAAACTTGGCTTTATTTTGACTTTTCCCCTGCCAAATTTGGCCGCTTTGATTCGTCGCATAATTGGCAATTATCGTTGTGGTTCGAGACGTGGGCGATATCCTCGATTTCTTATATGTTTTATTTTCCTCTTTGAGGTGGCACGCAATCCCTGCGGGTTGTCGCTGTGTGTGCACAGGATTTATGTACTAATGCCACATTGTGGCTCATTGTTTATTGATCGGTCTAGTGGGCATGGTCAGGTGCGGCTAGCGGCCATTTATTAATTGCAATTCCATTCACTTTGCCTCCAGTGGCGCGAGTTTAGCCTTAGGCCCCGGCCCCGCTAGTGAATGTGGCTCACAGAAAAAAAAAAAAAAATAATAATAAAAAAAAAATAGAGAGAAAAAATAGTGCAACTCCTGCACGCACATTTGCATTTTATGGCTGAAATTAGCGTCTAATTGGAGTTTACACGCTGCATATTTTATTCGCAAATAAATTGTGTTTTTGCAGTGAGCTCTGTGCTCTTTTTTTGGGGGGTTTGCCTGCCGAATTTGTCAGCGTTTCTCGCTCTCTCAATTTAAAGGCAAGTGCTTCGAGCCACTCACTCACAAATACCCATAAAAACCCGGGGCACACACACTCCGCTTGGCTGCAATGGCTGCTGCTCGACTTTGGCCTATGCGGCGTATGCGTGTTTTTTATAATTGCAAATCACAACTACCATAGCTCACGCACTCGCACTCGCACTTGCACTGGCACACACACTTGCAGCTGCCTGCACACACTCACCTGCCCCGGCACAGGTGGCTGCCAGTAGGCGTGTTCATTAGCCGGCCTTAAAACGCACACACATCTTTCCAAAATGGCGAACATATCGCCGGGCAGCAAACTTATAAATTGAGCAACCAAACGCCAATCTTGAAAGTGACACAAATCGCCCGAGTCGCAGGTGGCGATTGTTCAGATTTATTCGGTGAGATCAGCATAAAACTCAGTAGAGTTGTTCCCAAGATATGGAACTGATTAAAAACTAACTTGAAATATTTGTAGTTCTTATTAAATTTGGAAAGGAGTTTTATTTTCAAAAAAGAATGGTGACATAAAAACTAAAATATAATGCTTTATGCATAGAGTTTTATATAAAACGCATAAGAACTAATTATATGTCTGAAACACAAATCTTAATACCTTATTAAATGACTAAAATAATAACGTTTTCGTTAGTATACTATTTAACGCTTATTTTGGCCTTCAAGGGAAATGCTTTTCATGTGTGCAATTTAAATAGTTGGGTTATAAGAACTTAATGGTAAATATTTATAATATAAATATATAATATAATATATAAATAATATGTATTGCTTAAATTTTATTTTAAATTTGTTTCTGTTATTTTTATTATTTTTAATTAATTGATGTACTACAAACCAATGTAAGTGTTGTTACATTTTTAATGTTTAATTAAAATAACTTGGTACACCTTAATGCATTAAGTTTGATGTTCTTTTTTTGTTTGTGTCTCGTCATAATTTATATATTAATTTATATAGTTTTACAGTATTTATCAGTATTGCTTAGGTGTATCATTACAAGTCCTATAAATTAAATTTGCATTATTAACATTAATATTTGTATTAACTTGCATTGCATTATAATTTAAGTTAGAAGTCAGCAAACGCAGGGACAGAGTCATTTCGACCCTTTGAATCTTATATATTCTTGATCAGCATCAATCCGCAAGTCGACTTAGCCATCTCCTGGAAATAAACTGGTGGCTATTTTTTTAAAACTTCAATTTTAATATTTTAAACTTCAAATTCATTATGCAGATTTATTAAACTAATAAAAACTGACATAGAAACGCATTCCGAAATGAAATTAATGCATTTTGGAAGCCGGGAGTGTATACAAACTTTGTTCTTTTTGTTTTTTTTTTTTGCCTTTAACTAATTACTGCATCCATTCCTGGAATACATAATTTTTTTTTAAGTTTAAATTTATTAAAGCTTCAATAAAATTAATAAATTTAATAATGACAGAAATAATAAACATTTTTGTAAAAAAATCAATTAGCAGCTATAAATAAAACAAGTCAAAGCCCTTCACTCAAATAATAAGAATCTAATTGTGATTTATTCACATTAAATTATAAAAGTTGAAGGCTTCGAAATAAAATATATATAAATATATACACATATTATAAGCAACAAACTTGAGTGACATTTTATAGCTTGGAGAGCAGGATTGAAATTGAGACTTTGCCAGCAGATTCTTTTATGGAATTCGCACCTGCGAAACGTGGAAGTATCTTGAGGATTTTCCTTGAAATCGGATGCATTGCATGTCGTCAACTTGGCCGCTGTTCCGCCAGTGGCACCTGGGACTTCTCCCGTTACCGCGGCTCCATCTCTTCTGGCTGCTCCTGCTGCGGCATGTTGAACAAGTGCTCAGGATCGGAATCGAAATCGGAATCGGGAGTTATCTCTGAGCAGTGGTGGCGTTGCCGCTGCCGAGTGACAGACGGTGGCTACCAAGCGGGCAGCTTGAAATCCGATACGCCATTTGCTGCTCCGACTAATCCTGATGCGCTGCACTCGGTGCGACTCGGCCCACTCTGGCCCGGCTCTGACTCTGGGCTGGCATTTTCCAATTAACTTCGCATTAGCCACCGCCCAAAGTTGGGTTCTGGCGAGCTGCTTATTCATATTTCCCTGCTGCTGCCGGCTGTCAGTTGGGGCCATGTAACGTCATCCCGGAACATGACAGACGCGGGCTAATCCTCCAGCCACCATCCACACCATCCAACGGCCTGGAACGCTAAAATTATTAACGCCATTAACGGCAATAGAAATATTTGTGCAGGCCGGCCAAAAAGCCCCATTCCACATCTCCGTACCCATACCCAATCCCCTCCAGCCAGAACCCGAACCCGGATCCCTCTCTGCATTATCCAAACGGGTTCCGGCGTGGATGAGGAGAAAATTACAACTCGTCGTGGCTACAAGCGCCTGCGACTGTGGCCCACAAATGTGACTAATGGCATTTCTGAATGCAGATTCAGCCCCAAGCCGAGCACCTGGTGGACGCGGTCCCGCAGGGGGAGTTGCGAGCAGCCAACTCCTTTGCAGTTCTTTAAGTTTATGGGCAACAATTTTTAACGCCTTGCCAGCGAGAGCCACGATACAGGGAGAAAAATGTGGGGAGCATTTTTGGGCACCTCAAACTCTTGTGTTCTTTGGACTAAATCACAGTCTTAACTATATAAACTCGACATTACCAGGAATAACCTTAACTAAATACCCATTTATACTACAAATAAATTAACACTCTTTATCTGATTCAATCCCCCAATTTCTTTCTGTGCTGCAGATTCCATGTGCGTGTGCTTTTCCGCAGCGTCATTAATTTTGCCATGAATTGACAAAAACATCATAAACTACTTGTTGAACAGAAAATCCACTTCGGGCGACAGCATCCCAGCATCCCAGCGTCGCGGCAAGCCCAGCCCACGCGCCAATGGGGCCCAGCTGAAGCCAATCCAAGCCATCCGGCCGAATGGGAGTTGGGAGATCGGTGCGATTGGGAGATTGGGAGATTGGAAGAGGGTTTTTGGATGAGACTGCGATGCCGTTGCCGCCCGGCAGGCTCATGTTCGATGCTCCGCTGCTGCCTGTGCGTCTATGGGGAGCGGCTGGCTCATAAATATGCCAATGACTTGGCCTCCATACGTTCCTCCTGCTCCTCCTTCTGATCCTCCTGCAGTCATGTGACCTGCAGCTGGAGGGCTTATGCCAAATTAATGAGTCCAAAGAATGTCATTTCCTTGATCATCTTGTAATGGGTGAAAAAGTGAGGCTTGGCCCAGGTTTGTAAATTGGGAGGGGTCTTTAACTGTGAGTCACAAGGAGTTGTATCTTATCTCTTTTATGGAATTTATCAATAAAAAAGTAGTAAGCCAAGCCTCAAAACTGAATTAAGATG
Source organism: Drosophila watanabei (assembly GCA_008042575.1). Classification (NCBI taxonomy): domain Eukaryota; kingdom Metazoa; phylum Arthropoda; class Insecta; order Diptera; family Drosophilidae; genus Drosophila; species Drosophila watanabei. The sequence continues at coordinate 22,849 of VNJS01000347.1, forward strand.
GCCTGAAAGATTCCCAAGAACTATAAACTATTTGCATTTTTAGAGATTGTCTGGTGTTGGTTCCCTTCTAGTTAACTTTAATGGTAATAAAAACACTCTTCAAGGTCTACTAACAATGTTCTCTAATGAAGGGCAGGGACCTGTCCGCCCCCTTACCCTGCTCCGTGACCCACACGGCGTATGCTCAATGTTAATTAACGTAATGATCTACAATTTAAGCCAACAAACGTTTACAAACAGGCAACAGCAATTGGATGTTTAATGGACGCTCCAGTCCCAATCAGCACCCTTTCCCCTAAGCCCCAAGCCAAACCCACCTCCTGTGATCCCATCTCGAAAAACAAGTAGCTGGCAGAGAGATCCGAGCAGAAGGTAAATCGAAGCCGAGATTAATAGCGATAAGGCTATTGATTAGCATTTTAGCCACCGCCATTAGATGGAGGAGCGAGGCAGCCGAACAGCGGACTATGTACAGATCCACTCTAGATGCTATCACGTCCTGGATCGGAGGAGGGCGGGGATCCAATCGCATCGAATCGGATCGGCTTGGATCGTAAGGTGTTGCAGGCATGCAATGGGTAGATAATTCAAGCGGATGCAAGGCCAAAACCAGACACCATTGCTGATCGAAAATTAAGCGCATGCCGGCAATTTGCATAAAAGCAGTTTAATGTTTAAATGTTTTATTGAATCGCAGCTCGATTACACGGCAACAGTCCGAAAGGAGCAAATGAAGCCGCGTCTAATTTGCAATGCAAATCCGGGGAGGCACGGAGAGAGAGAGCTTGGCGGGGCGACTAAACTATTTGAACCTCATCTGGCCAATCTTAACCAGGGACTCATCTATTTGTAAGGAGCCAGGCCGAGCCGGTTTTTTAATTATGAAAAAAGACCGATAAGTTATCAGGGAGAACGTGCTGGCTCCAAAAGTGGGAAACGCTGCTCCAAAACGCTGATCAGTTGTCAATCAAAGGCCGCGACGCTTATGCTTCACACTCGTCGCGGATCAGCGGAGGCTTCGGCTTGAGGATCGGGACAGGGACCATCATCATTAGTCGCTGCCGGAGACATAGAGACACGTTTGATAGCGGCCGACGACGTGCAACTGCGACAACAGGCCGGGGCTCTAATTGCGGAATGGCAGCTGCGATCTGGAGTCTCAGGGAACTGCGGCTTGCAGCGCGGCGACTCGAACTCGAACCTTATCCAACTGTCAGCGGCACTCAGCGCAGCAAAGTGACGCCTGATCTTGAACTGGTTCTGCTGCCGCCGCGATCGCGACGCGGTGGTCCACAGCCATCAGAATCCCAGACAGCCGCATATGCAAGTGGCTCCCGTCCAGGTCCACGTCCACGTTCACGTCCATGTCCATTCCAATCCAATCCATTCCCATTCCCAATCCCATTCCCTCTCTGGGCCTTTCCAATTCGCAGCCAAAGCTGCGCTTTTCGGGCCCTGCTGTGACCAAATTGCGTATCGAGTGATCACGAGATATCCAGAGTTTCGGGGTCCGCCGAGGTCTACCACATGCAGTGTCATTACTCGATTGGCGCAGGAAATCATAAATTAAATTCGATTGTTTGACAAGGCTCGCGAAATGTTTCCATTTGAGCCATAAGCGACGCGTCGCCCCCCTCCATGCCATATCATTTACACAAAAGGAAAAATATGATAAAAAAAATTAAATACCACTTCATTTGGAATAAAGAAATCAAGATTTTTAACTTCTTAATCAGAACTTGAGAGAGTTCTAACAGAGCATAACACGTGAAGAACCTTTTTGAACTTATAAACTTGGGTTTAAGTAATATTAATACCAGTTTAACACTAAAACAACAACCTTATTTGATAATTTAAAATTTGCAAGATTATAGAATCAAATCATCATAATTATTTCCATAATTATTTTTCCCCTGTGCAGGATCGGATAACACAAGCTCTACAATTAGTACTACATGCAACTGCAACTGCATCTCCATCCTCCATCGGAGCTGGAATTGGATCCAGAGTCCGAGTCGGAGGATGGATCCAAAACGGGCAAGTGGCCGGCCTGCCGTTCGTACTATACATTCGTGTAATGTTGGCCAATGCTCCCCCCAAAATTGGCGTGCAGCGGAAAAATGAGACAACGTGATCCAAGAGACTCTCCAGCGATCCAGCCAGAGAGATTCCAACTGCAGCTACAGCTCCAGCTCCATGCAGCACGCACATAATTCATAAATGTTGCCACAGCCATTGCTGCCGCTGCAGCTGGCGGGGATTGGCGGTATCTGCATCTGTGTATCGGTGTCTGGCCTGGCCTGGCCGGGCCGGGGGAGATTCATAGGCACGCACTTGGCCACCACACTTCACTCCTCCGATCCGAGTTCTCCGGTGTCCACTCTCTGCTCGCTGCATATGCCATCAACACCAATCGCCAAATGGCGTTCGTGTGTGGCAAGTGACACACGAGGCGCTGCAGCACAGCTGGATGCGTCTCTCTCTCGCGCCGCATCTGGATCTCGGTTCCAGCTAGTGGCTGGTGGATGTGGTGTGCCAACAATGCCGGCAAATGGAGCCCATCCATCAGAGCCCCCGGAGATGTCAAGGCGCAGGATTCCCACAATCCAGAGAGAAGTGAGATCATGATAAAGACTCAATAGGCTAAAGGTATGTTCTCCTGCTTAGGGGAGTGTTATATAATGCTGGGATTTTGATATATTTGTGGGTTTAACTTTTATTGAAATTCCTAAATTCACATTCCCACGGTATGTTTAACCCAAATAAATAAATTTTAAGGAAATCGAAATCCATTGAGCAGACTTGACACTTTCTTCGATTATGAAATAATCTTGTTATTTGATTAGCATTTGTAAGCCATTATCCATCATTATTTAAATGCAGATGCCGGATAAGTTATTAACTTAAACAAAAACCAGAGTTTTTTGATAATGCAGTTATGTTTATTGCTTCTCGTTTAGTTTAGCTTAGTTCGACATTAGTTTAGCTACGCACTAGACGACGTCGTTCGCTCGCACTTTAAAACTTAATTAAAGGTTAATCACTAATAGCAGAATGGGGGGTGGTCCTTAGCTCTACAAGTGGTTAGATCCACTCGGGCCGCTGCTATGAGCGGATGCTACCCAGCAGCGGCGTGCTCTCGGCAGCCTTTGAGGTAATCACGGTATGGCGGGAGCCGGCGGTGGCCGGAGCAGCCGGTGGTGGCCTTGGCGGCCAGTTGCTCGGCCCGGGACGCTCGTCCTCCGCCTCGTCGATGCGCGACTGGCGAGCCTGCCGCTTCTGCTGGCTCACCTCGTGCAGGTAGAGGGCGCTAAGGCACATGTCTGCCACGCCCACGCCCAGCGGAGTCCGGCCCACACGCGGCTCCATGCCGCAGAGTCCGTAAAGCAGAGTTTCTCCAGGACCCTCCACACGGCCCTCGGCGCGACTGAGTCCCAAGTGCCGCATGCTGTCCGTGGGTCCCATGCTGGCGGACAGGTTCTGCTGCAGCATCTGGCGGAAATCGCTGCCGGCGACTGGGAAACCCCCCGAGGCTGGACCACGGCTCAGTCCCGCTGCCATGCCGGGGCGCAGGGACTGTGAGATCTCCAGCTGGTGCGGTGTCAGCTGGGCGGCCAGCACTGAGTTGGCCAGGGAGCAGTACTCCTCGCCGATGGTGCCGAACGAGACAAGGCTGTTGGTCAGCGGGTTCTCCTGCACCGTCGAGGTCTTTGCCTGCACCAACTCACCCACCGCATGCTCTCGGACGCCGCGCAGGAACTGCTTGGCCTCCTTGGGCATCTGCCACTCCGGGTTGTTGAGCGTGAAGCGCAGCAGCGACATCTCCGTCTTGCCCCCGGCCAGGCTCCGCTGCTGCGGATCCTGCTGCTGATGCTGCTGGTGCGGCTGCTGGGTGGCCGGGCGAGTCATCTCGTCCAGTTCGCTGGTCAGCTGCCAGTCGGGGTTGCCGTGCTTGCGCACATCCATCTGGGCAAAGGAGCAGACGTTGCCCACGCCGCGCACGGACACCGTGAAGGTGCGGAAGAAGCGGACCAGCTCCATGGCCTTGGGCCGGAACACAAAGATCAGCACGAAGGGTGTGACGAACGGACTGAAGACCTCGCTGAGCAGGTAGCCGGCCTTGAATTGGAAGAAGTGACCGAATTCCTGTCGGACGCGAGCGGTGTGCGCCTGCTGTCGCCACTCTGAGGGCAGGTAGTGAACGTGCGCTAAGATGGCGGTCATCAGCTGTTCGGGGCACCAAATGAGGTTCTCGTCGGGCACGAGAGTCCTGGCAATCACACCCACGGTGGTGAGCACAGCCATGATGGTAACCACGTGCTCCACCTCGGCGACATGGATCGAGTACATGGTCAGCACCAGGAGGAAGAGGAGCAGGCCCCCGCTGATGAAGAGCAGGTTCTTGGCTATCACAGCGAGCAGCGGCGAGGAGAAGGAGTTAAGGTAGCGGTCTGCGTACTCGTAAGCCCGATTCAACCGAGCATCCAGCTCGTGGTCCAGCTCGTTGAAGTGGCGCAGGTAGAGGCGTCCGTAGTTCGACCACGTGCGCAGCCCCAGGGCGCCGGGCTCCTTGCGCAGGATATTCGCGTAGGAGAAACTGAAGTAGATGAGCTGCCACACGAAGATGACGGGCGCCAGCAGAAGGTTAAGCAGCGCCACGCCCAGGATCAGCTTGGAGAGGCGCTGGGCCAGCTCCGTTTGATTGCTCCTCACCGCAAACTCGTCCCTGAGCTGCCAGTTGTTCTGGAAGGGCGATCCCGGTCCGCGGAACAGGATGAAGTCTATGTTGAACAGCATTCCACGGCTGAGGGAGACCACCTCCCCGATCAGCGGCAGGTGGAACCGGACGGGCAGCAGCTGCTTGTTCATCAGCGCCACCAGGTAGTTCTTGAAGCGCAGCACGCGATGGTAGATGTCCAGCTCGGTGAGCGACTCCTTGTCGATGCACATGTGCTGCTCGGCCTGCACGCGCCGGATGCGCTGCTGCACCTCGTGCCACGTGAAGTTGTCCAGCTCGGAGTCCTCGATGTGCAGCGCCGAGTTGTAGAAGCGCCGGATGTCCGCGAACTGGGTGATGTGATAGACCATCTTCAGCAGGCGAATGCCCAGGTAGATGGCCGCAATGAACACTATCAGGTAGGTGAAGAATCCCACGCGATTTCCCCACTCTGACGTCGGGTAGATCACGTCAGAGAGCGTGGTCTTTGTTCCGTTGTGCTGGACGTCGCCGAAGAGCTCGTCGTAGCGGACGAAGTGCGTCGCGAAGACCAGCAGCCAGACGACGAACCCGAACTCCAGCACCTGCAGCACCTCGTCCAGCACGATCACCTGGAAGCCGTGCTTCTGCTGGTACTGGTACATCCGCGAGAAGAACGAGTCAAGGTCCTCGATGTGGTTCCATCGCGCCCGTCCCGTCTCCGGGACCATGTGTATCATGACGCCACTGTTCCGGGGCGTGTCCTCGGCCTCGTGCTCCGTGTCGGGCTCCTCCAGCGCCTGCTCCATCCCATGGTCGTCGAGGGGGTCTAAATGCGCAGCAGCTGCCTGCGTTTTTGCGTCTTTCGCTTTTTCTGTTGTTGTGGTGACTGTGACGGGCGGGCGACGCTGCTCCTGGAACGGACTGGCCATCTCTTCGTCCAGCGAGCGGTAGTTAATGTGCGGGCTAGACATCGCGCCCAAGGTCAACCGTGCTGCCTATTTTTATCGTCCTATATTATACGTTGGAAAATTCGTTCGTCGTTCGCCTTTGTTGTTTGATTTTACTGAACCTCCCGAGCCAGGGCTGCAGCGTTCCGAAGAACAGCTGTTTGTGTGTGGTTCGATAACAGTGCTGCCCATGCTTCGAACTAGTTCCAGTAATGCCCAGTGCAATCACTGACCTACACGCAAGTTGGCAGTTTGGCTGCAATTTTTGTAAACAAAGTTTTGGGAACTCTTAATTTCAATAAATTTATAAAGAAAAGACAAACAAGATGGGCAAAAGACAGCACCAGAAGGATAAAATGTAAGTTTTTCAAGTTCCCAAACACACCAAAACCCATTTAAAACCTGCTTCCCTTCCAGGTACCTCACGTACACGGAGTGGAGCGAGTTTTATGGTGGGAAAAAGACCGAGTCCGCGGAGAACAACCATGTCAAGTTCAAGCGGCTGCCCTTCGAGCACTGCTGCATCACGATGGCGCCCTTCGAGATGCCGTACTGCGACCTGCAGGGCAACGTCTTCGAGTACGAGGCCATCCTGAACTTCCTGAAGACCTTCAAGATCAACCCCATCACCGGCCAGAAGATGGACTCCAAGTCGCTGGTGAAGCTGAACTTCTACAGGAATGCCAACGACGAGTACCACTGCCCGGCCCTGTTCAAGCCCTTCAGCAAGAACTCGCACATCGTGGCGGTGGCCACCACGGGCAACGTCTACTGCTGGGAGGCCATCGATCAGCTGAATATTAAGACCAAGAACTGGAAGGACCTGGTGGACGACACGCCCTTCCAGCGCAAGGACATCATCACCATACAGGATCCGCAGAAGCTGGAGAAGTACGACATCTCCACCTTCCATCACATCAAGAAGAACCTCAGGGTGCTCACGGAGGAGGAGCAGCTGGAGCGAAGGGATCCGGCCAGCACGCGCATCAAGACAATGAATCTGGAGACCAAGGAGACGCTGGCCCAGCTGCAAAAGGACTACCAGCCGGCCGAGGAGGAGCCGTCTACGTCTAAGCGCACAGCGGACAAGTTCAATGCTGCTCACTACTCCACGGGAGCGGTGGCCGCCAGCTTCACGTCCACTGCCATGGTGCCCGTGTCCCAGATAGAGGCTGCCATCATAGACGACGACCTGGTCAAGTACGAAAGGGTCAAGAAGAAGGGCTACGTTCGGCTAAACACGAATCTCGGCCCCCTGAACCTGGAGCTCTACTGCGATCAGACGCCACGAGCCTGCGACAACTTCATCAAGCACTGTGCCAGTGGTTACTACAACAACGTAATGTTTCACCGATCCATCAGGAACTTTATCGTAAGTATGCACTTACTGCTAAGATGTGTGGAAAAAAATTATTGTTCTGATTCTAGGTTCAAGGAGGCGATCCCACGGGCAGCGGCTCTGGCGGGGAATCCATTTGGGGCAAGAAGTTCGAAGACGAGTTCAAGCCCAATCTCACGCACACGGGCCGCGGCGTGCTCTCCATGGCCAATTCGGGACCCAACACTAACGGCTCCCAGTTGTAAGCTTTTTGCTCCTAATTAAGGTTCTACCAGTAATAGCTTCCGTTTATCTTTGTAGCTTTATCACGTACCGCTCCTGCAAGCATCTCGATGGCAAGCACACAATCTTCGGGAAGCTGGTTGGCGGTCTGGAAACCCTGCAAAAGATGGAGAACATCGAGGTGGACAACAAGGACAGGCCCATTGAGGACATCATCATAGAGAACACTCAGGTATTTGTCAATCCCTTTGCCGAGGCCGTCGAGCAGCTGGCCAAGGAACGCGAAGAGGAGGCGGCCAGCAAGCAGGAGACGGTGAAGAAGGAGGAGCAGCAGAAGCGCATGAAGGAGCCCCTCAAAGTGTACAGAGAAGGTGTGGGCAAGTACCTTAAGCTCCAAGCGGCGGCCAAGAAGCCAGAGGCTCCGCTTCCCGCGCCACAAGCAGCCAAGAAAAAGAAACTGGGCGGTGGCTTTGGCAACTTCTCCAGCTGGTAGATGTGCTCCAAAATATATGTTAGGCTGCTTGTATTTTTGTATAAAAAGTTCTGTATTTTTCTTATTTATCATTGGCTTGTGTTCCTCCGTCCGGACGCTCCCTTTCCTGCCAGTTTTTCTTCATCTCCTGGAGTTTGCTTTGCCTGCGACGCCGCTCCGTGGATTTCCTCTGTTCCTGAGCCTTGATCTGCGCCGCTATGGAATGCTCTCCATTTAAATGGGCATCCAGTTTCTCCAGCAGCAGCTTCCTGGCCTCCACGCGGTTTTTGGAGGCCAGTCGATGGGTGTGACACTTGATGGTGATGTTGGTGGGCAGGTGACGCAGGAACACGCAGTTTGAGGTCTTGTTCACCGCCTGGCCACCGGGCCCACTGCCCCGCGTAAAGGTCTCCTCGATCTCAGATTCCTGAAGAGTCGGATAGCGAGAGTAGTCCAGATTGACAGTGGATTTGCAGCGCGCAGCGGGCGGAGGAAGCGCCAGGAGACGTACCAGACCCCGAAGCATTCCTACAGAATGCGTCCCTTCTTCAGCAGGGTTTCTCCTCTCTGAAAATGGGAAATTAAATCGGAATTAAACAGGTGTTATGAAATAGTAAGCTGATATTTACCTTAAAACTAAACTCTATTTCCACCGGATTTGTGAGGGCACGGTTGTCCCGGAACTCGTGGCGCACTCGACCCAGAAAGTAGTTCTTGTCGGTCAGCTTTAGATGGTTTCCGTACCGTATTAAGTGCTTGTAGAGGCGCAGAATTTGCTGCCGGGAAGGTTGAAACATTTTGTAGTTTTTATTTTTGTCAGTGCTGCCAGGTGCAAATTTGGTTTTTGTTCTAAAAAATCTCAAATCCAAATGCAGAATTAAAGCAGATTGGCAGTCCTGGTGCAATCAGCTGTTCCGTATCAAAACAAAAACAAAGCTAATAAAAACAAAAACAAACAAACAATCTGCAAAATAATCGAACTGATAAGATTTAAAACCCGAAAATACTCTGTATTTTAAGGGGTCTAGTCTGGTGGCTACCTACGGCTTCCTATCTTCCCATTCAAAATGGTCCGTAATGATTATAATCGAATTTTTGTCATTGTCAAGCAAAAAAGCAAAGAAATATTTATTTCTTATCTGCATTTCACGCCTTGGCCAACTTGTCAACATCAATGCCATCGTCTATGGAGACCCCACATTTTTGGCTCAACTCCAGCATTTCCTTAATCTGGTGGGCCACCTCCCGATCCACCAGTTCGCCGCCTTGGGTCATCACGCGCTCTATTATCTCCTCTGGGGTGAACTGCGTGGCGAACATCTCCTGCGGCGAAATGTCCTCGGGATCAACGAGGGTCATGAGGAAGAAGCTCGTGATGGACGCACTGTACGGCAGGAAGCGCACATACTCCTTCAAAAGCTCCGCCCGACTGAAAGGAAATGGAATATATAAAATTACTGTAACAAGACAGATATTTCTATACTGACCTCATGGACTCTGGAACCTCGGCCTTGGCGTGGCTCCTGTAGCTGTCGTACAAAGCCGAGCAATACTCATCGAAGATGGCATCAAAGTTTTGGTACCGTACATCGGCATAAATGGATATGGCCAGGAAGACTGACAGATCGATCATGGGCGAGGATACACGCAGCGTCTGGTAGTCGAACATCATGATCTCCTGCGGCTCCTCCCCCCCGTTGTACTTGTAAGCCACATTGTTTCTCACATAATCTCCGTGGCAGAGGGTGGCCAGAGGTTCCCGGGGCGCCACCCGCTGTCTGCCGTACTGAATGCCGTCCGAGATCAGAGCGCTGAACTTCTTCACAAACTTCTCATCGATCTGAGGCTGATAGGTGGCCACCGCCTTGGCCGCCCGCTTGATGCTCGTCTCGCCGGTCAACTTCCAATCCGGATTCATTTCATCGCTGGCGTAGCGCGCTTCCTTTAGGCCGCTGGTAAGCTGGGCGAAGCGCTCCGGAGACTTGTGCTTCAGGGCGTAGGCGAAGCCGTGGAACTTACCCAGGTAATTCACAGCTAACAGAGCGTGTTCCAGGCTTAGACCCACCCGATCCTTGGTGACCCGCCAGCCCTGCTCGGCGAAGTTCTCCAGAATGACCACCGCCGAATACTGGTTTAGTTCACTGTAGTAAAACTTGGGTGCGGCAAATTTGCCGCCTGCCAACCCTTGGATCTCTGGCAGAATTTGCGTGTAAAAGTTGATTTCGTTGCTGAAGAGCGCTCCAAACTGGATGGACTCATAGATGGCTGGCGGCATCTGGGGTGTTTTCTGTGAAATAGCAATGACTGTCAACTTATTGCTTACATTTCAGAATTTAAAACTAATATTCACTATTAATTGTTTATTTTGTTGTTTTACTTGATTATGAAACCCTATTGCTGATCTATCTATCAGTAGTATTGTCTTATCAACACTTGATACGTAGTCGAGTCTATTTTAGCTATTCCTCAAGCGTTCTAGTTTCCCTTTAAGTTTCCCACGCCTTGACCTTCAATTCTTGATAATTTAATAACTTTATAGCTACTCTACCTTGACGACCATCTTCCGCTGGAACTTCTCTCCGTCGTACTCAAAGTTAATCGTTGCCCGGTAGCACGTCGTGATCATAAAGGCCTCCGCATGACCAATCACATCAATCGTAATGTCTTTCACTTGGAAGGAGTCCGCCTTCGCATCGCTGTAGTTGTCCACCAAGCGGCCGCTTTTCAAAATCTTTGGCAGAATCGTGGAGCGCAGCCACTGGGTCTCCTCCTCAATCTGCGACATGCTGTCTATATGGTGTCCGTACTGGTTGGCTTCAAACAGTTTAATGAAAATGTGCGGGTGCCGTCAGCTCCTTTTGTAGACTTTGTTGGGCAAGTCACGTTATCAGATAAGAAGTAATCGAAGAGAAAAAAAAACTTATTGTTGATAGGGAGCTTGCCCCTAAGAGAAAAGCAATAGGTTTATTAACACCTAGGTTTGTTATTTTTCTGTTTTATTTTTGAGTTAATTAAAAATAAGGTTTCTTCACAGTTTACCATTTAAATTATATTTCGAAAACTTTGACTCAGCTTATTTTGGTGGGCCCATCCGACCAACAATTTCTCCGCTGTACTTCATGTCACGATTGCTGATCTCCTCATCCTTTAACTGCAAAGCAAATATCTCATCTGGCGATATGCCCAAGGGCTCAACGAGGGTCATGAGAAAAAACACAGCAATTAACCCGCTGTACGGTAGGAATCGAACATACTCTTTAAGGAGCTCAGCCCGGATAAGAAAAAGATATGTAAGGATACTCCGGAACTTCATCCTTGGCATGCTTCCTGTAGCTGTCATAGAGAGCAGAGCAATACTTATAGATACTTAGAATCTTAGTGCGCCGCCAATGGGTCTCCTCCTCGATCTGTGACATAGTGCCGATAAGCTGTGTAATTTCTAAGACCCCAAACGTTTGGCTTCTAGTCACTGAATAAACAATGTTGAGCGCGGTAAGCAGCTCTTATAAATAGATCCGCTCTTTCCGGTATTAAGAGAACATCAGAATAAGAGAGGTTTGGATATATTTAAAGGTTAGGAGTGAAGTATAAGTTTATTAGGAATACAGGATAATACTTATATTTACAAGTTTCCTATTAGATATTTGTTGAGAGACTTAGTTACTTCATAGGGAACACACTTGGCAACTTTTCCAAGTCAATGCCATCGTCTATGGAGACCCCACATCGTTGGCTCAGCTCCAGCATCTCCTTAACCTGTTGGGCAACCTCTCGATCCACTATTTCACCACCCTGTTTCATGGTGCGCTCGATGATCTCGTCATCCGTCAACTGCAAGGAAAACATCTCATCCTGCGACATATCCAAGGGCTCCACCAGACTCATGAGGAAAGTGGCCGTAATGAAGAGGCCGAAGGGCAGGAACCGTACGTACTCCTTTAGCAGCTCCGCTTGACTAATATTATACAATTAAAATTATTTCTCTTTCCCTTCAGTGCTCACTCACCTCATGAAGGCTGGAATCTCGGAGTCCCTTGAGTACTCCAAGTAGCTGCTATGCAGTGACGAGCAGTATCGTTCGAAGATGGCATCAAAGTTGGGATACCGTACATCGGCATAAACAGATATGGCCAGGAAGGATGATAGATCGATCATGGGCGAGGACACTCGAAGTGTTTGGTAGTCAAACATCATGATCTCCCTTGGCTCCTTCTCCTCCTGATCAGCGTACTTGTAAGCCACATTGTTCCTCACATAATCCCCGTGGCAGAGAGTGGCCAGAGGCTCCCTGGGCGCCACTCTCTGCCTACCATACAAGTTGTAATCCGCGATCAGGAAGATCAAATGCCTTACGAACTTCCCGTCGATCTGGGGCTGATATGTTTCCACCGCCTTGATCGCCCGTTTAAAGCTCGTCTGGTTGGTGAGATCCCATTCCGGGTGAACCACATCGCTCTCGTAGCGCGACTCTATTAGACCACTCGTCAGCTCTGCGAACTTCTCCGGATTCTTGTGCTTCATGGCATAGGTGAAGCCATGAAACTTCCCCAGGTACTCCACCGCTACCATGGCGTGTTCCAGGCTTAAACCCACCCGATCTTTGGTCACCCGCCAGCCCCGTTCGGCGAAGTCCTCCAGGATGAGCACCGCCGAGTTCTCATTCAGCTCGCTGTAATAGTATTTGGGGGCTGGAAACGTTCTACCAGTTAGCTTTTGGATCTCTGGCAGGATTTTCGTGTAGAATTCGATCTCATTGCTGAAGAGCGGTCCG
>VNJS01000348.1:0-35532 GCA_008042575.1 Drosophila watanabei
TTGCAGTTGCAAAGAGTCGTTGAGTGACTAGGTAACCCTTCAGCCTTCCTGCCCCTGTTGCCAGGTGAGCTGTTGCTGATGCTTAACTTACAATGCTTGCACGTTCGCCTGGCACTGCATATAGATTGGAAATAGCTGCGAGAGGCACGGCAAACAGAGCCACCTGTTGAAATCTTGATTTAGCCTTGAAGGCAGGTAAATGAATTATCGCTTAGCGCCGACACATCCATCGGTTTTTATTCCCGCATTTTCCGTGTGGCTGCTCGAACTCTTTGAACCACGAAATGTTTGCTTCCATTGGGTTTGAATTTGTTTGCTTACCTACTTTATTTGACTTATTTTTGATACATTTTTCATCTTTTGTGCACGTACACTTAAGTCCCGCCGGGCTAGGAGCCATAAAGTCACGTAGAAATACTTACTGTGATGAACTCCAGATTCTTGCTCAATTTCCACAAAGAAATAAATGTATTTTTATACCCTTTTGCGGGGTATTTTAATTATAATGCAGTAAATGAGTCATTTCTGACTCTATAAATCATGTATATATTTTTGATCAGCATTAAAAGTTGAACAGAATTAGCCATGTTTAAATGAAAAATATATTACAACATTTTTAATATTCTCAAAAATGAAGAACAAAAATTTATTTTAATAATTTAAAATTTAATTTGAACACTTCCTAACCTAATAAGAGTTAGCATAAAAAAGTTTTCCGAATTATGATAACTGATTTTTTGTCTTAGTTATGATTAATTTGAGCCCATGATCGCATTATTCACAATAACTTAGGCTTTCTTTATTGTTTGTATATACTTTCCTCTTAATTGTTTAACCTGTGATTACATACGATTGACGGCAGTTTTAAGCCAACGAATAAAACCAATTATTGAGCTACCTTTAATATAAACTTCCATTCAAATTTCACTACGCTTTCCACAAACTCCACAATCGATTTTCCACCCTGGATTATTGCTTTTCAACTCGAACTCCAAGTGCTGCACCCGATCCGAGCCAAGCCAAGCACTTGGCTTAAATCAAATTGCGGAGCAAAAACACAATTTCAGCAAATAGTCAGGAGACTGAAGGACGCCGAGGAGAGAGTCTGCAGCAAATCTAATGAAGAGGGCATTCCTTGGCAATCGGGATGCTCACTGCACCCAGTTCGCACTGATTGACTTCGCAGGCGAATGGCTGTACAATGGAAGTGGTAGTAAGTATTTGCAGGAGCCAAGTTAAATAACTGCGAGTAAAGGGAAACAGAGAACTTTCAGATATTAGACTCTGATGGCACGACCACAAAACGCGAACTGAGCAGCGCGTAAATCCCCGGTTTTGATTGATAAAAGTATGCAAAGTTTGTTCTGTTCATAACAGATACTTTGTTGATATTCTCTAAATCAAAGTTTTCTTTTTGGTACTTGTTCCAGTTCTCAGAAATACAGAGAAAATGTGAAAAGCAGGCTTAAATTCTATGTTTTTAAGAGCATATTCTGTAAGTATATTTTTTAATGGAATTATTCAATATTTTATAAGTAGTTTTCCTTTCTCTAAAGAGCTCAAATTGATTTATTTTGCAACAAAAAGCTCACCCACTCTTTTGTGCCGCCGTGTAACAATTGTTTTTGAAAACATTTCCACCAACGCTACCACAAATCCAGTTGCTAAATGGAGAAAATTCTTTATTTTTCTGCTCGTTGTTTGCCACTCGCAGCTTAAAAATATTTTTATGCTCTGCAGATAAATAAAATGTTGTAATATTCCCAGCGAGGTCCTGGGGGTCAGGCCAAATATAAATATCCAGCTGGCACATACGCGTACATATTCGGTGCCATATATGCAGGCATTTTTCCGAGGCATGAAGCATGAGTGGTGCGAGTCGAGTGCCGTTTAAATGCAAACAATTTAAGGACGTTTTTGGCTTACAACGGAAGCTGGGTGAGCCTGGACGTGTATCCTGAGTGTGTGAGCATGTTTGTGTATGAGCATGTTTTTGTTGTCGATGTTGCCACTGCTGTTATTGTTGTTCCAGTCGCCGCCACCTGTCGCCCGAGGAACCGGTGGCCTGATATTTTAGCTCCGGCTTTATCCACATCCGCGTCCTCATCTCGGGTGCTTAAACGCGCGCACACGGCGTATGAGTAATCCACATGACGTATACGTATACGTATACGCGTACGCTTTCAGCGGCTTTTTTTTGCTCGTCCATATTCTGCAAGCGCAGCTGCCGCCGCAAGTTTGTGCCAAGTAAATTAAATTTTAACTGTGAGTTTAGCTTAAATGGAAAGTTTCCGATCCTCGGAGTGGCGGCAGGGGAAGTCTACGGGGGCTGGCTAAGGCGCCCCCATCTTTCTTAGTTTAGTGGGTCTTAATTAAAACGCGAAACTTGCTCTTCATGTGTTTTTGTGCGCCTCTTGATGCTTAATTAAAATACTTATACGACATGTTGTACATGGCTGCGATGTGGAGTGTGTCAACAGCTGCCATCTGCTAGCTGCCACCTGCCATCGGCCAGGTGTCTGTCCCACCTGAATGGAGTCCCTCCACGCTTCTGCTCGTCTCCGGCTCTTCTCTGCCCCTTAAGCTGATTCGCGACAAAAAGTGCGCAATCCACGCTAATTTGCCATTCCCTGCGAGGTGACACCATTAGCTGGCTTTACCGCTTTGCCGGGCTTTTCCTAAAAGATGAGCTACTTTACAGAAGTCATCATATGTGGCAGCGAAAAGTGAAAATCCCTTTCCCTTTTTTTTTTTGTTCTTGCTCTCTTTCTGTTTGCGATTGAGTTTCCTAATGGGTTTTCTTTCCCCTTTGAAATGCCTTAAAGGCTATAAAAGCAATAAATTTCGACTTTAAATGCCATATCCATATCAGTAAATTTTCAAGTTCAAAATCTTCTTAATCTCCTGGAATATTTTAATTAAAAGTCGTTAGTCTTTTGCCCAGGAATTTTGAGGCACATTGCGTTCAAGTTGGCGCTTGAAATGAATTATGTTAACAGCCATCCGGTGGGTATGCGAGTGTGTGCCCGAGTGGCGGTAAATTTCGGCGCCCAAATGTTATAACCGCATTTTTCGTTCATTTTAACGTTTTGCGGGTGTCGCGACTGCGGCTGGCGTTTTATGGCATTTCTTTGTACAGATTTTGCGGCTTGCGGATGCCGCATTGACGATGACAGACAAGTGACTGATCCCCACGCTGCGAAGGATATGCTATATGGGATAGGACACATAAGACATGCTCGAGCTGCTTCTGCTCTTCCTACGCCCGACCCTGCTCCTCAGACTAATGAGCGGATGTGGCCCGAAAGCTGGCGGATTAAGCCCCGAATTTGTTGTTGACGTCGTCGTCTGGCTTAAATGAGTTTACGCGATTTCTGCTTTTTCGGCCTGAACTATAACGGAGAGAATATACCAAGGGAAAATCCCATTTTCAAATATTAACATAATTTTGCAAGGACATAAGATGAGAGCTGTATTTGCCACTAAATAGTTAATGATTCAGAGAAAATAATTTCAATTTAAATTTACATTTTATCCAAGAAGCAATGAAACAGACTTGACTATAGATAATTGTTCCTTTAAAAAAATTAAATTCCAAATACATCATGTTATTTCTCTTTGTAGTATTAAAGTTATTTGGTGTCCTTGACTAAATACCCAAATTTATGAGTGGCTTAATCGTCGCCTAACATGTCCTTTCGCCATCGCCAAAGTTCAAACCGCAAAAACAACGGGGTTTCGTGGGTTAAGTGTCACTGCCTTCGATCACAGTCATAAAGCGAAAATTCCTTAGGGATTTCGGCCCCCCACTCCGCCCTGCGGTTACGCACTCGCTTTGAGTGACAATGTCTTGTTAGCCAAATTGGATTTAGCGCGGTTAGCTTAAAGCGTGTATATATTTATTCATACGAGCTTCAGTATGCATATAGTATGTGTTTTTGTTGCGACAAGAAAAAGTTGGAAAAGGGTTATCAGCACGCAATCAGAAGGCACTCTCCGATCCCGAACAGAGGACCTCCTTGTCCTTCGGCATCGCCCTGCGGTTTGTTTTCGCCCCAATTCTCTCGCCCTATGCTCCGACTTCTGCTCCTGACGTTTATTATATTGCATTATTCCCGCATTTGTATTGGTATTTATGCGCGTGCTTCTTGTGGCGGCATTTTTATTTTATATTTTGTGGGCATCCTCTTTGTGGCATGAGTGTGTGTATGTGTGTGTGTGTGTGTGTAAGGGTGTGCTAATTTGAAATGTGGTCGCTTGACTTTTTTATGTGTTTGTATGTCACCGACACTCGTAGGTCAAAATATATCTATTCGGAATGAATATCGAGAAGAAAGAGAAAAAATATTTCCATAAGGTATTATGACACTACATTTTACTTTAAATTTTTGACATATAAAAATACTAAACGGAAAACAAACACAACAATAACATCACTTATTTAAATCTATCCAATATATTGCATTCTTGACTCACATTTTTACCGAATGAAATTAAGGTGTGATCAGTTCATCTTTACAAAGAAATTTAAATCAATGTATTTTAACGAATTAAAGCAAAAATGCAGTTAGAAATATTACTAAATTTAAATAATTTTTAAGAGCTTTAAACCCAATTTCAAGTTGTGAAAGAAAAATATATTTTCATCAATATTAATAAAATTTTTACAATGTTGATTTCGTCACAATATTATAAAAATATAAAAAGACATCTTGCACAACCCTAATATGTCTGCTTGTCGCCGGATTTTCCTATTTATTTTAATGTGTTTTTATTCTTTATCATCAATGCGGCATGCTTTTGGCAACACATGCAGACGCCTAACTATTTATGAATTATTTATTGATAACAAGTACAAATAACAACAAAATGGAATAAAAAACGAAACGAGAAAATACTGGGTAGACGACAGGCAGTAAAGTTTCGCTCTGGCTTTGACAGCGACCCGAAACTTGTGTCGAATTATCCATTCAAATTGGCAGCATAAAGTTTCCTCCAAGAAGAACTTTCCCAGTCCGAAAGCCACTTAGCCAGCGAAAAGTCTGCAACAGAATTTGACACAAGTCGGCTGTTAAGTATGCAATGCAGTGCCTAAAGTGCCAAAAGGGTGGCCAGGACATCCCTAATACATTTCAGAAGGAATTCAATAAGGCCCATAATGAAGCCCGAAATAAGGCAATCAATATGCATGACCAGTTGTAATTTACAACTAGACCCGCTGACAAAATTCCTAAAAAACACAACTCAAGCCAGGCGTTTGCAGAATTTATCTATTTCGATTTGCATATTAAATATATTTAAATGACGAAGACACACGCTCGCGCCGTAGGTGTTCCGTTCAGGAAATAAATGGCGACATTATGCGGTAGATATGTCGCCAATATTCGGCGGCTTCTGGTATTAAGCTGCGAACGGAAATCTGATCGGTAAAGGGCGCACGAGATAAACGTAGACAAACAGGCCAAAAGCGCGCAGCTTGTGGTGTTAAGGCACTTAAATATACACATACATTAAACATATACATCTATATATAACATATATATTAAAAAGGAGGAAAAGCAAACATCCAAAAAAAAGGAAAGGCATAAAAACGCCAAGTAAATGCCACTACAATGTGAAAAAATGAAGATGAATGCGAAAATATTGCGTATCCGCCGCGTTGGCATCGAATCCGCATCGCACTGCGGGTGGCAGCCTTGCTGTTTGGCTTTGGCATTTGCGGTGACAACCCTCGACACAGCCATCATCACAGCCCACTTTATTGCCCTTAAATCCGATTTCAATACTTAAATCCTGTGGCACGCAAGTGCGAAGTTAAGTTGTGAAAAACTTCCGCCATTTCACTTTCGAATCAATCCGAATTTATATTTTATTTGTTCGCGCTGAGATTAGGATCGCAAATAAATAAGAATAAATAATAAAATCGAAGAAATCAAATATTAAGGCATGTCCCGGATATATATACTGCACAAATGCAATCAATGTGCCTCGAACTTTATCCAGACTTTGCGTCGGCTAATGGAATTTTTGGATAGCATAAAAACGAGCGGGAAAGGCATTAAAAAAGTGAAAAAAGACCCGATAAGTATGAGAAACTGCTGAATAAAATGTGAAAATAAATCAGGACAGAACTTTGGTGAAAGAGGACAACAAATTGAAGTAAAAAATAATATTAACTCAAAGAATACATTCAACTGATTTCATTCAATACTTCGACGTCGTTTGAATTCTTTGCTTATTATAAAATGAAAAAAAAAACCGAACAAAGGATTCGGCCAGATAATATCCTTAAAGTTGAAGTAAGGGACACTAAGGCTGTGAAACAAGAGATAAACAAAGCAAATACCAAATCGCTTAAGCGAGAAACCAGAAGCGAGGACGATAAGGTGACGGGATGAAACAGAAGCAAAAAGAAATAAAAAAGAAGAGAGAAAACG
Source organism: Drosophila watanabei (assembly GCA_008042575.1). Classification (NCBI taxonomy): domain Eukaryota; kingdom Metazoa; phylum Arthropoda; class Insecta; order Diptera; family Drosophilidae; genus Drosophila; species Drosophila watanabei. Next base: position 6,438 of record VNJS01000348.1, read on the forward strand.
TGGAGACAGTAATCCAAAATAGCCATCACCGCTGAGCTTGTTGCGGGTAGGTTCCGAGCCGAATTTCGCTACTAAAAGTTCATTTTTGGGTTTGTTCTGAGCCGTTTTTGGGGACATTGAAAATCCCACAAAATGGCTTTGCGGTATGAAAACGGATTTGACGCCACTTTAAAAGGATTTCTCAGCTGATTTTTATTTAATTCAATGTAGAGACCTAAAAAACATACGCACAAATTAAATATGCTTTAGCGGAAATTGATTCAACCGAAAAAGTTCATTGCAAATTGATTGAGCCTAAAAATGGTTTCATTTTTATTGCTGTCATAGAATGCATAAGTTGTCAAAGCTTTCAACGTTAAATCCTTAATCCTTTTCACTAAATTTTTTTTGCTGCATAAAAAATGTAAATCAGATTCCTGTTCTTTTTATTTTTATAATGCAGTTCTTTTTAGAGTTTTTCTAAATTATTAAAAATAATATTAAACAACAGAAATATATTTTGTATTAATATTTAATATTAAAACAAGTTTGTTGAACCTTTTTATTAATTTTTTTCTTTTACAGCTTGGCTTTAAAATTTGTTTTTTATGAAACTGTTTGCCATTGGCCCTGCCAGGACCAATCAATAAATCATTTCCGCTGCCGCTAATTAAAGCGGATTTCCCAGCCCCTCAGAAATTTATCAAAAAAAGCGAATAAAAAGTAATTCAAATATAAATCCTATTAAGCCAACAAATCGCCGTGGGCGTCAATATGCGAATAAATGGCTCGGAACAAGTATGAAATATGGAATCATAAAAGTTAAAGTGTCTTCAAAAAGTGAAGTGAGGCCGGAGGAGACACGCCTCTGAGTGTCCCAAGTGCCTTAAAGTGTATTACATTTCTCATTCTTTTCCTGTGCTCTTTGTTTCTTCTCAGCTTTCCACTCCGACTTCTATTCCGGCACTGCAAAATCCATTTCCCCCGATTCTCGGGGGGATTCCCGTCGCCGTCGTCGTCGACGCTAAGGCGACTTACGCACGACAGAGGAGAGGAATTACACGGCCCGGCGATGTGGGCCTCGGCTTGAGACCTCAGACTACACACACAAATTATGATAAGCACTTAAGTATAATAGGCCATGGAGCAGCAATCAATGCGGGATCCGGGTTTCCAGTCCGAGCACCGGCTCCCCAATGACTATTGAGCGAATGAAAGTCCGGCGGACTGTTTGCCAAGTACATGGTCAGCTCCGGTTTTCTCTCCAAGCAAACAAAATCACTTAGGCGGCTGTCGACAATTTTGCTTGCCAAGTTCTGGCCCGAAATAAAATTTGCAAAAATAATAGAAAAGTCTAACCGAATAACGTGCCAAATAGTTGTTTTATCACCTCGCTCTCACCCCTTTTCTCTCTGAGTCTCTTTCCCTTTTCATAAAGTTGCATATACACATATATCTGCTATATATATTAGTTGGAAGCAAAATGGTGAAAGCCGAGGAAAAGAGCAAAGCAGAGAAATCCAGCAGGAAAATGCCTTGAAATGTGTCATAGACATACTTTGTAAATGGAAAAACTGAAAACTCCGGCCAAGTCCAAATAAATTATGGCAAACAAAAAAATTAGTTCGGGGCAGCCCACACGCATTTCGAGATATACAAAAACGAATAACAATTTAAGATATATACTTCATATATGTATGTACATATATACTGCAAAAGGTCATTGAATTTGACTAACTACCAAGCGTTGTCGGCTTCGTTAGGGTTTCATTTGCCAAAAAAAATAAGTATTCTCGGGTACAAGTTGAATTGGAAATGATTTGGTTTAAGCATTAGCACATGTCGGTAGAAGGACTCCCAATGGTCTTTAGAAAAAAAAGAATTTAATTGCAGGACTTAAACTGCAGTCATTGGCTGATAAACTGGCAACGATAAAGGTCCTGGGACAACGTTGCTAAAACATTTGTCTGCCCAATTTAACCAACGGCCAAAGGCAAACAGAAACCTGCACAGCTCGATTTTGCGGTGTCCCCAGCTGCCTCCCCCCTAGCAATGGAGCTCTAAATCCATACCATTGGACTTCATTCTCTATTCCCTTGGACACAAAGCGACGGATGAATAGAGGACGACGGCCAAACAAGATGCAGAAGGCGCTTATTATTGTTTGCCATTGAAGCATCACACGGGCCTCCGCATCGCCTCGCCCCGTCTCGCCGCTCTGAAACCCAAAACATCGACATCGACATGGTCGTGGACGTGAACCACTCCGGCAACCACCACAGCGGAAATCAAAACAATAGAGGCCAACCCCGAAAACTGTGCAAAATGACCGATGAAACAGGAGGCTGTGAAGTGGGGAAATGGGAAAATGGGGCAGGGGAACGGATCCGGAAGCGTGCCAGCCAAAGTTCCACTTCAAAGTGCCAGTGGTAAGTGGAGAATGAAACTATTTCCACAAAATTTGCACTGTAAAAAATGATACAGTTGATTCTAATTTAGCTAAAAATTAATGGATTTAAATAATAATAAAAATAATTTTAATGGATAACCAATTTCTCAAAGATAAAAGTCGAATTTCTTTAGGAACTTCAAATGCCAAAGTAAAACCAAAAAATACTTTTAAAATATAAACTTTGCCTAATATTAAAGTTTAAAATCTTATAAATATTTTGTTCAAGAGCCTGCTCTTCGGCTTATTTTTATTTCATGGCTTAAACTCCTTTCTTCGTGTGCTTAATCATCCATTCAAACTTAGTTTAAGCGCAGCTTAAATTGGGAAAATGCACAACTGGGAGTGCTGAAACTTTTGGCTGATTACGTACTAATTACCTATGGGATATCAACTTGAGACGAACTTTTATTTCAGCTCCCCGAGCTGCCGAGCAGATGGACAGCTTGAGCTCGAGCTGGTGACATTGCGTATACGCCGGGTGGGACACGCACAGCGGAAATACAAGCACGTCGCATAACGAAGCAATTAAAAGGAGAAAGTATGCAAATATCAACTGACCAAAAAGGAGCAAAAAGCAGTGAATTAATGTGGCGTCAAATTGAATGACAAGCCGCTGCCAAAAGGTAGAAATGGAAATGAAAAAAATAAAATAAGAAGACACACAAAAAAAAGAAGGCGCAATGGAATTAAAGATGCTGATGGCGACGATGAGTGAGGCGGCAAAAGAAATGGAACGACAATTTCATTTCAAAAATGCAAGATGCCGTGATGATGCTGATAAAAATGAAGTGGATTCCTCCCGGAATTATAAACAGCTGTAAGAAGAAGGATCCCCAGCGAGGAGTCTGGCAAGAAATGTGCCGATGCAGGCAGGCAGGCAGACAGTCGTCATTCTCCCCCGGATCTCTGACAAGGGACTGGACACGGGCAGACAGGCTGCTGGCCAGCGGAGAAAGGAGGATGGAACCTGTGTCACGTTTCAGTTAGTCAAATGAAATGAAGAGGTGGCGGCAGGACGGCAACAGGACATTGCTGCGGGCCGGCTGGCCCACACAAAATGATGGAAAGGAATTACATGAAGTGCTGTTCCTTAATAAAGACTCCTATCCGTTTAAGACTGGTCAAAGGGTTTCCAATGTCCGCAAACAAGATACAAGTAAGGAAACGTTTTAATTGAATATTCCAGAGGCAGTTTCAAGGAAAAAACCGAGTAGTTTTTAAGCAAATATATGTACATCAATAATTGGCAGAGTCCATTGTTTCGATTTGATTCTTGTCTGCGTCTGTCTCGGTCTCAATTACATTAGAAAGTTGAGAGCACCATTTGATTTGGGGCAGTCATGAATTTTATTTTGTAAATGATTCATTTATGGCTCAATATTGCTCCGAGGGCAGGACAGAAACAGAAATAATAAATAAAACAAAATAAATGCTTCGTTAGAACCTTTTGTGTGCCCTGGATAATTTAATATTTTCTTTGACACTCGAAATCCAAACAGTTCCTTGGGCCATAAATGAATGCTTTGTCATGATTTCTTTCATTACAGACCGACACCAAATGACAAACCACACACTGGGAATGGCAAAGTCAACGGACGACTGCACACACAGACAGACAGTCGGGGCGAGTTTAATGAGAGTAGAGTCTGTCCTCCTACCCTCACATATATCCTGATATCCCTATATCCCGCCATCAACTACTATATCCAGATCCTGTCTGTGTGTGTGTGCAAATTATTATCCCAGCCGCATACGTACATATATAGATATACGACGTTTGAGTGTTGATTTACATTTTTGATTTATTTTATTTATTTTAGCTCGTGCCTTGTGCCTTGTGCCTCGTCGTCGTCGTCGTCGTCTAGGCCACAGAAATGGCAGAGGCAACAAAACGGGCCAAAAACCAGCTAGCAAAAATATTGCTGCCCATAATTTTCATGGTCTCATTCGTATATTTTCGGATTTTTTTCCTTTCGACTTTTCTGTGGATTTATCGCAGATTTTGTTCTTTACGTAAGTGTTTTGTTTCTTTTTTTCTCTCTGCGAGAAAGTATTTCTATGTTCTAGAAAGTATTTCACAGATACAAGCGGATCCGAGCCACTTGAAGGGAATTATCGTTGGCAGATCTCGGCAAATGTTTCAATGGCTTAAAGACACTTACAAATACTCCGACTGCCCCTGGGGTTCAAATTACTAGACAAAACCATCCTTTCTGAGGTGATTGCATTCCGGTTTACATTAGAGAGCAGCCAGGTTGATGTTTTCCATTAATCAGACATCATTTAATATGCTTATCCTGGCTAAGAAACTCAATCATTGGTTAATTTAGCCCCAGATGACGCAGTGCATCAGTGTTAAATGGGCCGTTGGATGTAAATTATATTCAAGAGTCTGCCAAATTTATTACCAGTAAAATTTGTGTTTACTGCCCGGGCGGTAATTATTTTATTTGCCCTGCGGCGGTGGCTGCTTTTGGCCAGATGTATTGTTGTTATTTTAAGGCAGAACTTTCACAGGCAAAGGACTGTGCAGTCCAGATAGAAAAGCAAACAGGAGCGGGACTCGACCTCGATTTAAACGGCGTTGATCTCAGCCAGACTTCACTGTAGTTCAAGCAAGTGCTTTGTGTATTTTTCATAATTATGTGTGCATATTACTCATGAGCAGCCAAGAGCAAACAAGGACAATGCCAGATGCAGGGGCAAAGGAGCAGGAGCGAAAGCGGAGGCGGAGTCGGAGTCCGAGTCTGGTGGCAGAGAAGCAACAGTAACTAGGCAAACATTTGCCGTATATTACGGCTAATTTAATTGACTTGCCAAGCTTGCTGTTGGCCATGTGTGTTGTGCTACGTGTGGCTTTGTCCGCATTTATATGGACCAGCTCCGATACCTCATGTTTGTCCCTCCAAGCGGGCAGGGACGGGTCCCTTTGATGTTTTGGCCGACATGGAGGGGAGAATGTCGGTATTGACATTTCGAGGAAATATTTCTAAAATACCAGACGGCACAGTCTGTCCAGGCCAAGCGTACAATATTGGTTAAAGGTAATGGCTGGTAGCACATGGGCACCGCCAAAATCAATTGCAATTTGTAGGGAATTCCAAAAAGGAAAAATGGTTAATAAAGGTGTTGGCGAAAACCAAGTGAAATTTTTGAGGAAATTCAACAAAATTTACTTTTATAGAGTCTGAACATTAAAGAAAAGTTGTGATATTTGACAGAAAATCAAAAAATAAACTCTAAAAGATCTTGCTTTCCAGAAAATCCTTTCGATTTCTTTTAAAGTATTTCCCTCAGTGAACTTAACCTCAGCCAAAGGAGGTGAGAGATCAAAAATGTCTCCATGGAGTGTCTGATTGCATACCCTTTCAAGCGGAATGAAATGCGTACGTCTTTGGCAAATGCCACTTACAGATAACTAAGGGCATTCTCCGCGGCCAGGACGACCAGGACGACATGTTCAATTTCTGGTGCAAATGTTTCGCAGGATGTGTGGGAGCATGGAATGCCTCCCTTTGTGCCCAGCCTGCCATACCCCTTAGCATGCTTTATATTCACTTAATTATAGATGCGACACGCACATTCTCGGGCATTGTAATGTGTCCCAGCCCAAAACTGTGAACATATTTATGCGCCTGGGAGGGCCAGCGGATGCGGATAGATGCCAAATGTGGGTCCGACCCTTTGGGACTCCTTTTTCGGAGGGCGCCTCGTGTCCATTTCGTAATGGGGACACGAAGCTGCAATAAAGTAGCAATTACCACAAGTATAACACATTTTGCCAAAGGTACATGCAAATGCCCAACAAAGGACCACACTGAGATGCTGTCAGATCTTTGGAAACTTCGGTTTTCGGTTGGCTTTGGCTCAATGGCAATTAGGTTTTGGCCAGTTGCAGGCAGACATAATTGGACTTGGCAAGGAAACAAGGGGGAAGTTTGAATTCAAATGGCATTTATGATGGAAATGATTAAATTTAGATATTGAATGCCAGTATAAGTATTTTCTATCTAGTTTTAGTTTTAATTTTAAATTAAGCGAAGATCCTATAGAAACTTTATCCAATTTTGTTGTTGATATATTGAAAGCCAGAGTTAACTCCAACTATAAATATTGTTTGTCTGGTTTCCTTTTAAACTTAAATTTAAGCCAAACCCGTTAGCTAAGCTGTTAACACAAACAAATTTTATTCAATTTCATGGCTGAAATTTAGCATGTAGAAAGAACCCTTCAATTTCAATTTACCTACCTTCCAAATTAATTCACGAAAAATGCTTCTTGGCACTTTGTGAGTGGTGCAACTTGATCCAGAATGTTATTTTCTCTCCCTTCTTTTGATACACAAAAATCCTTTATCTTTTCGCACAATGCCAATCAGTTTTGACGAAGAGCAAACTGTGTTTTTCACATTTTTGTAATTTTTTTGTATTGTATTTTTGAGAGGGAAACCTGAGAAAAATGCGGAATTTTTGCCAGGAAATTGAACTGCATCTGCTGCACTTACCATTCACATCACACGTTCAATCTGTTCACTGTGCTCGCGTACACGTAGTTAACCAAACAAGGATCGAAAGGCTGCAAAAAGTTCGAAACTATTTTTTACCGCGACCTCCGTGCTGGGCTAGGCCGAGACAGAAAAAAAAATACAACGAAATATGTATGAAACCGCGGCTTAACTAAATTTCGTTGTCAAAACTTCAATTGTTGTTGTGGGTGGCCAGCAACGGCAGCAGTGGCAGTACGAAAAGTTGGGGCCAAAACATTTTGACAGGCAGCCGGGGCCGGAAAAAAACTTGCGAGTGCGGAAAATGCCAACGTGTGAGGCAACCCGAATCGGCCGAGTTTCAGTTACGAGAGCGCACTTAACTATCACGGCGAACTTTGCAGCACTTAACAACACTTGAGCGAAACTTTTTCCAACTCCAGCCGCATAGACTCCGGCCAGCTATGTAGTTCGGCAATGCGTTAGAGCCCTTAACTGTGGCTAATTCGTGGTCATTGGTCGTCGTCGTCTTTGTCCAGCCTGCATACGAGTATTTTTTGGCGTCTTCTCCCTCAGTTAACCCCGCGATAGGACGAGCCACTCGTGAGCCGTGCTTGCAACCGCCTCGTCGAAGGAATCACCGCAAACTGTCTGAACTTAGCCAAGTCCCCAGACAGAAGACTGTTGGCCCGGTCCAGTCCTTGGCAGCAGCAGCGGCAGCGGCAGCAGCATCCTCCTCGGTCCTGAGTCTTCGGCCAGGAAACATCGCCTGGATTCATGAATGGTGCGATGTTTTGGGGAACGCTTTGGCAATGGAACAGCGCCCGCGCATGCCCACGGGGCGTATGCAAGATTTATGACAGTTGAGCGGCCCGAAAGACATCGAACACGTGGCGGAGCACCAACAAGTGTGATAAGCGTGATAACGCCCGAACGCAAATTCAACTGTGATTCTTTTTCGGCTTTTTTTTTGCTGTTTTTGGTTTTGGTTTTGGTTTATTTTTTGCAGCCCTTGGTCTGTGTGTGACTAAGGTCAGGGACGATGACCGCAGGCCACGGCGACAAAAAGTGACGGGAAGTATGCCAGAGAGAAGAGAAATTAAGATTGAGTATTTGATGAATGTGACGAAAAGGTATTTTATTATAATAAGAAATTAATAAATTAATTAGTTTTAGTTGATGAAAACCTATAAATTTGGATGAGTAATAAAATACAGGTTGAATGTTAAAGAGAAACCAAAATGTAAAAAAAAGAGAAACTTTCCAGCTAATAAAGTTTAACTTGTCTCAAGTCTTCTATATACCAATTAAGTATTATAAATTACCTTAATAACTTTACATTTAACTTGTTTCAAATCTAATTCCAGTGTATAAACTCTTTCAAAAGCTTTCTTCCCTTACCTATCAGACAAATAACTCAATTAGTTTAACATTTTAGTTATCCAGATTTTCCAGTTATCACCAGCCACAAGTTATCGAGTTATCAGGCCCACGTCAATATATATTCATTCAGAAATAATGCCGTAAGCAGATAAGTTGCGGCATTATAGTATTTTCCTTATCAGGCATCGACTGTTTATTCAATTATGCAAGCGTTCGCGCTCGGTGGATGTTAATTAATTAGCCGGCAGCCGGCCTTGCGCGATGACTAAGATGGCTGGCATATGGGGCTATCCGGGTATCCCATCAATCCGACAAGTTTGCGGTGGGATCTGGAGCAATGCACTTGGGGTGTGGCTGTCTCATTATAATGCGCATTATTAACTGACGGCTCCTGTCACGCCTGAGTAGGCAAAGCGACCGACTTTGAGGGAAGCCGCCAGAACAGACGGCCAGAAAACCGCCAATCAATTCGCCACGAGTCCCAAGGCATGTGCATTCCGGTGCTGTCAAGTCCTTAAAGGACTTAAAGCTTTAAGATGCCGCAACCGGAAGTGACCCTCGTTCCATTTGCATGCCAATCGGGAGCATCTTGTCCTCTGCAGTCTCCGAATTTTCTGCCTTTGCCCCCAAAAAACAAATTCAGGAACTCTTTAAGCCATTTCGCTCGCCTTTTGCCCGTTTTCTGTCTGTAATTTCATGTTAATATATGCATGCAGCTGAACTCCCGCCAACTTTCGGAGGTGGCGCACCCGCACACACACAATGCAAATGGCGCAACAGGGCGTGGCTCCGGGCCCCCCGAAAAATATTGCAAGAATAATAAAATGCTGCTACAACGGGGGAAGTTCACTTAAAAAGGCCAACTAGTTTGCAGAGCGATTTGAAAGCAGCACGGGGTAAAATTAAAGTGCGTACATGGCATGAACTTGGCTTAAATAGATGCGCAGATTGTGCACTCTGCACTTTACACTTTAATTTTGTCTTTTATTTGATGCAGTTTGAACAGAAAATCAATAGTGACCAAAACATTGATTCAAAAGTTAAACAATTTTGTAGCTAAATGTTAAGTTATAACTATTTATTATACAATATTTTGCAAGTGACAACTCATCTGTCTGGTTTTCAAATATTTATAGATAAATAAAATAGTCTCCTTTGCTTTCATTGTGTTTGTAATATTCAAACCTTCTTTATTATTGTAATGAAAACATATTAATATATTGCCTATATTTTATATTCGAAATAAAGCTTATGAAAAACTTGCTCCTTAAATGACATTACTTTTCCAGGAATATTTCATTATAAAATGCAAACATCAAGATTTCTAAGCATATGTAAGCCATTAAGTACAAACTGATTGTTTTCTCAGAAAATTCTGTCTTTTAATTAATTTTTTTATCAAAGATTTAAATCCAATTAAGAAGAACGATTTCTTCTAGTGTAAACGACCCCACATGGAGCGATTCCCGACCTAGTCATGGCTTAATCACACACCTTTCGAAGGGGTTCCCGGAACGCTCCGTTGCCATGCCATGCCGCTATAAAATACGGAAGTCACTCCCATTCGGAACGGAAATTAAAAATGTGTGCTATGTGGAGATTACGGGAGCCCATCATAACAAACATCAGCTGATGTTGCCACCCCATAGAGTGAGTACGAAGAATTTTCGACTAATCTGGCTTTCAGTTCTTGGATAAACTTTGGACTCTATTTCGTTGGATTTTCGATTAAGTGCGAAATTGATATGATAAACGGAATTGCGGCCGTCCGATATAAAAAGGCAATGGCATTGGCAATGGGAGCTCAGAAGCGAATTCAAACTGGACTATCAATATGCCGACCAAGGCAATTTTCCCCACCTTCTACAACAAGGAGACAAAAATCTGGAGCGGTGTGCCCCGCGCCAAGATGTATGATCCCGACACCAACGCTGGCCAGATCGTCTTCAATTCGCTGAAATGCTGGTCTACCAATGTGATTCAGGTAAGTGCCGCTGGAGTAACCTCCCGAGGAGGAGGAACCACAGGGTCTGATGAGCTCGATTATATAAAAGTAGATCAACGACGACGATGGAACCGTGCTGACGAATGCCGACATGCTGGCCTACGCCACCCGCATTGCCCTGTTCTTCAAGAGCGAGGGCCTGACCCAAGAGGATAGGGTCGGTATTTGCGCCAACTCCAGCACCTTTGTGATTCCCTTGGCCACCGCCTGCTTCTTCCAAGCCACGCCCTTCCATGCCGTCAACTACTCCAGGGAGCCGGCCATCATCAAGGGTCTCTACTCGGTCACCAAGCCCAAGATCATGTTCATCGATGCTCCTGACTATGAGAAGATCAAGGAGATTACCCAGGAGTGGGCGCCCAAGCTGATCACGCTGACGGGTCGCGTGGAGGGCGTGACAAGCATTGAGGATCTGGTGAAGCCCCATCCCGCCGAGAAGATCTATGCGTGAGTTTTGAGGAATTTTAAAATACAAATAATTATTATATTTAACTGATTAATCGAAATACCTTTAGACCCGCTGCCTTGGCCAAAAATGGTGACCAAATTGCTGTGATTCTGTGCTCTTCCGGAACTTCTGGCCTGCCCAAGGCCGTGACTCTTTCCCACCGCCACGTGGCCTCGACCAACTCGTGAGTGTCAGCTAACAGTTACACTTCCTCTATCGATCCTAACCCATAATGATCCTATTCCCAGGCTGTGCATGAGCACCGATGTGCTGTACACCAGTGCCACCATTGACTGGATGACTGGATTTTCGATTACCGTCATGAATCTCATTTGCGGCTTCACCCGCATCCTGTCCAGCAAACCCTTCAGCGCCGAGACTGCCGTCAGCATAGTGTCCAAGTACAAGGTGACCTGTTTGGCCATGGCTCCCTGGCAGGCGTATGAGCTGTACACCAGTCCCCTGGCCACACCGGAGTGCCTGCAGAGCCTGAAAATATCCTTTGTGATCGGTGGCTGGATTTCGCTGGCTCTGCTTCGACGTGCTCAGGAGCTGATGCCCAATTGCTACGTCATGTTCTCCTACGGAACCACGGAAACCGGTGTGGTGACCATCAACTGTGATCAATCGCTGGAGTGTGCGGTGGGTCGCCTGGCTCCTGGCATGAGGGTAAAGATAGTGGACGAGAACGGTCAGCAGCTGGACGTGAATCAGACGGGTGAGGTGCTCATCGACATCGGCATCAAGTGGGAGGGTTATCTGGCGAATCCGGAGGACACGGCTGCCACTATTCAGAACGGCTGGATCAACCTGGGTGACATCGGTTACTTTGACGAGGACAACAACCTGTATCTGGTGGATCGCAAGAAGGATCTGCTGAAGTACAAGTCCAAGCACTACTGGCCCAATGAGATCGAGCAGGTGATCGCCGAGCTGCCGGAGGTGAAGCATGTCTGCGTCGTGGGTGTCCGGGATGAGCGATATGGCGACGCAGCCGGAGCTTTGATTATCAAGAAGGAGGGCGCCGATATCAGTGCCGAAAAGATCAGTGATCACGTGGCCCAGAAACTGGTGGTGGAGTACAAGCACTTGAATGCTGGCGTCATCTTCGTCGACAAGTTCCCCAAGAATGCCAACGGCAAGGTCATGCGGAGCTTGGCACGCGAGGTGTTTGAGAAAACCAAGAAATAGGTTATCTAGAAAAGAAATCCACCTTAAATAATTAATAATATTTAATAATTTTACAATTGAGTTCTGAATATAAAGACCAGTGAACTGTCGTCTTTGATCAAGGTTGATGTTTGTTATGCCGTTATACGGCGTTAATTAAAAATTGAATTTTATAATAGTCAATAATTTGTGTTTTATTTTATTTGAATTTTTAGACAGCAAATTATATTTCAAATCATTTTGGCTCAGCTAATGACGATGATACTTAGTTTATAAACTTATTAACATTATTATCGTCTTTATAAATCGGAAGCAATATTGTCTCGATTAATCTCCACGTTTTTAATTAAATGAAAATACTTTTAGCTTGGATAAGATAAAAGTTATACAAGTATTGTGCTAAGCGAGATAAGAAAGGTTAAAGCAAGGAGCTTAAACTAGCGAATTAATTTACTGAGATAATAACAAGCAAAAGCAATCCATATATCCATATTTTATTTTAAATTTGCTATTAAATTAATAGTAAATAAAAAGATACTTGATTCAAAAAATCAATTAAATAACAGCCACAACAATTAAATGAAACTAAATAAAGACCTTTATTACAGTTTACACCCTTCAAATGAAATAAAATGGTTATTAAATGGAGGACAAGTACTTGACATAGGACTTTTACCACATTTCCGGTTTCAACAGTCCGCATAATGGTCAATTTCCGTGCGAAAATTGCCAGCACTTGATCCCTGCTCATATATATGAACACCTTTTGTCATGGCAACTGCCGCCGTTGCGCCAAATGCAACAATTTACGGTTATGAAAATGAAAATGAAAATGTCGGGCAGTCCGATGTTGCAATAATTTACCTTCCGGTCCATAGCGGCATTTTGTGTTTCCGGTTGTGTTCAACGCTATCGCAACCGCTGTTTCCGCCGCTGCACATTGGCAATGTGCTCGATTTGGCCAAGGGTTATGCGCAGCTCGGATGACCGGACAGAATTTGCCGGAGCCGTAGTTTTTGGTCAAGCAAATTCAATGTTTCACGTCCTGTTTTGTTTCTGGGTTTTGGGAGAAGTGGGAGTGGATAGCTGGCAGGGAGCTTGAAACTGGAGTGTCCTGCGAGTCCTTGCCGTTCGGCAACACATACAGCCATCCTCTTTGCTGCATTCTTGGCCGGCCATCGTCGCCATCATAAATTATTCAAATTTTAAGTCGTAAATAAACGCGCATAAACATAAACACAATCGTTGCGCTGAGCCGAGGGCCTGCTGCTGCCATTGACCACGCCCACAGGACATCTTTCCAGCTTGGGGGAAGCTGGGAGGCGCCACCATGAATTCTGTGGCAGATTGTTCAAATCGCTGGCTTCCTTCTTGACTTTGCAGCTTGGCTGGCGGGAATCTATTACATTATTCTGTGTTGCCAGCAACTGATACTCAAGTTTTAGAGACACGCCCAGAAACATTTAGTTTTTATAGGGAAATCTTTTCTTTTCGTTAGTTATTTATTAATTTAATGACTTTTATATTATTTATTTCTTTTGTGTCACCAGCAAACTTATTAAAATTATAGCTTCTAACTGTCTGAAGATCCCATAATTGTGATTGACAGTGGCTCTCACTCACGAGGTGGTTTTCGGGTTACTCACAGACACCGGGGCAGACAACGCATCCAATCTCCATCCTTCCCTAAAGACCGTCTAGTCCTGGCTTTGATGCCTGGTGAATGTACTCAAGACTTTCGACTAGACAGGCCATTGTCAATCGTTTGATTGACGGACACTTTGGGATGGATAACTACGGGACTGGAGGGCTCCGATTACTCCGGCTGAGTGACGTGGACGCCAAAGTCTTTATCTGCAGAAGACACACAGCCAACCACACGGAAGGTCGATGACACCACAACCCTTCTAGCTAGTTGGAGAGTGGGGGAAATCACATTTTTTCACTTTAAACAAGGACAAAACATACTTAGGCCTATTGAAATTTGCCACAAGTAACGAAGTCTTGTCCAAAGTCTAACCTACCTAAACTTCAAATGAAGATTGATGCAACAATAAAGCTAGATTAATTCCTATATTTATATTTTTCTAATCAAAGAAATCAATTTTAGTGAAATTTCCACCGTGTAGTAGACTTTAATCACTCACACACTCACTAATTATGCCATCGCCGCGGGCCGTGCACCGCCACAGCCGCCGCTCACAAACGATGTTTACATGCAATTACCGCTTTAGTGTTCCGCTGTCAACTCGAAAGCGCTATTTGCCATTGTTTATTACATGCTCTCAACTCGGCTCAATTCGGCTCCATGCAGCTCCTGCCTTGGGGGGAGAGGTGGTGATTCGGGGGGATTTCTGGAGGATTTCAGAGGAATTTTCAGTGGGTCCGAGGATGGGTGAGAGAGAGGGCTATCCTGCTGTCGGTGGCATTCTTAATTGCATTGCTGCCAGCCATGTATCATCGCAGAGCCATTTCAGCTTACCTGTTCTCTGTTTCTGTTTTCTGTTTTCGCTTTCAGCAACAGCAGCAGCAGCTACAGGAGCAGGTAAAAATGTCCTGCGCTAATGTTGCAAATGTTTGCTATTGGCTTATGACTCTGCTCGAGGCGAAACAAGGAACACAGCTAAGTGCAGGGAAAAACCAACGATGCGGTTAATTCAATTGTTGCATTTGCAGGTTTAAACTTTAAAGGGTTTAAAATGTTCAGAAAATTCTTTTAGCTTTAGTAATCAAGTGTAAATTAGTTTAAAGTTTTTAAATCTTATTTTAAAAGATGTATTTTTATAGTATTCTTTAAATTATGGATCTTTTTTGGTAACCCCATGATTCAATTAAATTCCCCTATTTATTAAAAAAACCCCATCAGATCGTGGCTAATTTATAATTCGACTAACAGATTTGATAAGTCAATTAAAACGCCGAGATTTAAATTTTGCAGGAAAGCGTGATAAACTTCTGAGACAATTCCCAGAAGGACCCTTACCCAGGGCAATTTCAGTTGTTAAGCGCCCCAATGAATAATTCATTGACGCTCGTTGTCCTGGCCTACGCGTCGATGATTAAATCAAATCACTTCAAACTCTCGCAAGGTCGCAGGACAACCCAACAACCACCGCCCACCGATCATCCTTATCAGCGGCGGGGCAATGTGCAAATGATGCCCGCGGGGCCGAATTACCAAAGCAGTTGGCTGCCTGGCAACTGTCAGCGATTTCAAGGGGTTAATTGTCCAGCCGTCCAGCCTTAATTTACTGAAGTTTTTAGCTATTTGGTAAGGGTCCAAGGGCAAGTCAATTTCAGTTTCCTATTCTCAGTTCGTTGCTTTGACAGGAAACTAACAAACTTCCGACTGACTGGAGTTGGAGCCGAGGGTTCGAGAAGGTCAAAGGTTACACAATCGAAAAACAAAGAAATAAATACAGAGAGAGTGCGCCCACAGGCAGACATTTATTGGGCCCAATTTCGTTATTAAATTACTGCAATGCCAGGCCGAGAGTACAGTACAGTATCAGTATCCCAGAGAATCTAAGGGAATACCTAGTCTGGCCTGGGCTTTAGCCTCAATTTTGCATTCGTTTTCAAATGCATGGGCCACAAATTGAATCGACATTTTCGTTCAAGAGCACGTTGTGTTGCCTCTGCTGCTGCTGGCCATTTTCGGATTTTGATTCGTATTTCCATTTTGGTGCATTGCCCATTTGCTTTTAATAAAAATTCATCAAAAGTCAACAGAAAACAAAAGACACAAAACGAGGAGGGGCGAGGCAGGTTCGTATGTGCCAGAAGTCATAAAAAAATAGAGGCGAAGGCAGGGCCAGAAACAATGGCGGCGGCGTGCAACCGGAAACGGAAGTCGACGCAGACAAACACCAGATACGAAAAGGGCGCCATGGCGTAAGGGAAAAAAGGGTGAAGGGAAAGGCGAACAGAGAAGAGGATAAGGACCAGGCCAGGGCTCAAATGGAAGAGCGCCCAGTGACAGAAGGAATAAGCTGCCCTTTTTCTCAGACTTTTCCATGAGATGATTTTTAAATAAGCAAGGAAGCACACACACATACCTCCGCACTTTTATGGCATTCCAATTTGAGGGAAACAAAGAGATGCTCCAAGAACAACAAGGCATCCTTTCGGCCAAGGACTAATAGGCACAGCCTTGACAGCACGTCCCGAGAGGAGGAAGCAGCGAAACAGCGAAATGGCAGCAACCATAAACGAAAATGTGTAAAAAGCTTAAGCGGCACTAAAAGATTCTCCCCAGGCCAGTCAGCCAGCCAATGGAACCACCATTCGCAGCCTGCACCCCACATCCAGCATCCACATCCAACATCCCATATCCAACATCCAGCGAATAGGTACATAATGGCCTCCTGACACTGTGGGCAGATGTCAACATGTGCTTTTATTATCAGAAAGTGCACCGGCCACCTCTCCGGCTCATTCCGCCTGCTTCCTCTCTGATCCTGGCCACGTGGCAGGACTCGAAATGCAACTTAATTAAGAGCCGAAAAGTGGAAGGATGGTGCTCGGCCCCAGCGGCACCAGCGAAAGGAAACTGCAGCTGGCATCTGCGGCGGTTAATGCCAGGCGGCCATAAATCTGCCGAAATGCACGGCAAGCACCAGAGATCTGGTGGCAGGGAGCACGGAGCAGGGCGCCAGGACGCCAGGGAGAATGGCTATATAAATATACGACTGCCAGCGATAGCCAAGCGAATTGCAACTTTTATGACCTCAGCGGAGCGAGTGAATTAAATGCGAGGTAATTACATATTATAAATGTGTTTAGTTCGGCGATAGTTTTCCTGCAAAGAAAGACCAGTTATCACAATGTAACATATAAAGAAAGGCAAATCTATCTATAGGGAAGCTAGTTTTATTCAAATTATAACATTATACATCTGCCAAAAGTTATAATCAAGTTATATTCCAACATAAATTTGATGCCTTTAATAAATATATCATTTCAAACTTAAATTTTGAACCTATTTTCCCAAGAAATGAGGTGTCTTTAATCCTCAATGCAATAAACAACGAGATTAGTCCTCTTCCAACCGTTCACAAACGGCCTCGACGAAATCTGACACGGTGGCCGTTCCGCCGAGATCCTCGGTGCGAATGTCCGTCTCCCGGTATACTTTTCTGACGGCGCACTCGATGCGATCCGCATACTTATCCTGCTTTATGTGACGCAGCATCAGGACGGAGGCGAGCAGAGGACCCGTGGGATTGGCCAAATCAGATTTCATGCGGCAGTCAAAGAGGGTGCCCCGTGCGCTCACGGAGAAACCGGGACAGATGCCCGGCGCTCCCATCATGCTGCCGGCAATGACCCGCACCACGTCGCCGTACATGCTGGAGGAGGTGAGCACGTCGGCCTGATCCGGTTTCATCAGCATATTCAAGCAGACAGTGTCCAGGTAGCGATCCTCGAACTTGATCCTCTTCTTGTAAATGTCCGCCGACCGTTGCATGGCCTCCAGGAAGTTGCCGTCTGTCATCCGCATAATATTGGCCTTGTGGGCCACCGTGATTTTCTTGCGATTGTTCCGCGTCGCATAGAGAAACACGAATCGAGCGAGCCGCTGGGCTCCTTCGGTGGTGCACACCTTGATGGTCTGCATCACTCCGGGCACGACGCGATGTTCGATGCCCGAGTAGTCGCCCTCCATTTGGTCCCGAATGATCAGGACATCGAACTCGCCGTAGGGTGTGTCCAGACCCTCGATATTTTTGCAGGCCGAAATGTAGGCGAACTGGTTGAACTGCTTCCGGATGTCACGCTGCCAGTGCCGGCTGTCCACGGGTCCCTTGAGGCCCACCCGGTTCTGACGCAGACTCTCGAGGATCGCCGGCGCCACGTCCTCGCACTCTGGGGAGACCTGATACTCGTCGAAGACATCCCACTCAACGGGTGCCTTGGCGACCTTGAACACTTCCTGGACGGCGCTCATGAGCTCAGGACCCACGCCCTCGCCCTTAATTAAGGTCACTTTGGCGCAATCTCTGGGGAAACCGTCTGCCTCGCCCAAATCACTCTCGTCCTCGCCCTTACCCTTGCCGTTGCCTTTGTCCTGACCCTTATCACTGCCCTTGTCCTTGCCCTTCTCCTGACTCTTTACCTCAGCCTTTGGTGCATCTTTTTTGGGATCTGTCTTACCCTTTTCCTGAGCCTTAACCTCAGCTTTTGGTGAAACCTTCTTAGGCTCTGTCTTCTTGGGCTCTGTCTTGGGCGGGGTCTTGGGCATAGTTTTGGGCTCAGGCTTGGACTTATCTTTGTCCTTGTCCTTACCAGAGCCAGAGTATGGCCGAAAGGTAGCGGTCCATGATCCCAGCTGGCTCACTCGAAGCCTCCGCACGAGGTTCATTTGGTTGTTTATATATTTTTTGATTTTTTTGTTTGTTGTTTTTGTGTTGTTAAATGAATCTCTGCCCCAAAATGTGATTGTAAAGACTGACTGGAAAATCTTTGTTTACTTGCGACACGTGGTATTCACTCGTCCCCAAAAACACTTGGCCGCAAATTGATTTGGCAAGGATTCAAAGGCGCTTCCATAAATCCCCGCCTTGGCAGGGGCTCCAACTGGGTCAGCCGAGGATTCAAGCCTCGCTGTTCCGCTTTAATGCCATTGCCCCTCCTTGTGAAGAAACACCTGAAGGCAGCAGGTGTGGGTGTGAGTGTGGAGGCTCCTTCTTCCACCTTCGTCCTGCGGCCGTGTAAATGTGACAAATGGCTTGTCAACGCTGGTCCATGGGCCGTGGGCCGAACCGCGACGACGACTGCTGGCGACAGACAAATGTCCGCTCCCTCCACGGGTCTCTAAGGGGGCGTGGCAATTATGAGGCCTGCTGGCAGTGATTTTTCACAAAGCATCAGAACAACAGCGAGGGCGGGACGCTAGAGGCGGACCATTAAAATCGACGACCATTAAGCGCAGACCACAGGGAACCGGCGACAGGTTGTGAAATAAATACTCAGTAATTATTACGAGACGCGATGATTACGATTTAAGAATTATTAATGGGCATTACCAGATTTTAGCTGACTGAAAATTATGTATAGCGGAAAAGCATTTATTTCTTGTGGTCCCTAGTTAATGCTATAAGCTGAACATGTATTTTTAATAAAGATTAATTTTTAGCTGTGAATTTTCTGTAATTATGCGTTTGGACTTTTATATTATTATAATTAAAGTATTATTAACGTATAAGCTTAAAAAATTTGTAACAACAGAATCATATAAATTTTTATTGCCTACAGCTGGTGTAATCTACAAAGTCAGCTTTTCTATTTTCTACTGCCGACAGGATATTGAATCCTTGAAATAGTATCTCAAAGGGAACATAAGGAATGGAAGGGATTCCCTTGTGTTTGTGTCATTCCGTGCTCCAGTATCATATTTTATCGCGTTTTGGCCTCTATATTGACAGCTTCCTGCACATAAAAAAGCCGGCAAAAGTGCACTTTGCCAACAAAGTCGGTGCAATGAATGGGCAAACTTAGGGAAGTTCGTGTAAACATTTGCCAAAAGCAAACTGCCAAGGAGCCAGTCAGAACACACTCACACACAATGTGTGAACCCAGGACTATTATTAACCCCCGAGTTCATTGTTCATTGTTCCGCTGCGTTCAGCAAATTGAAAGTGGAAATCAGGCGGCGGGCAGGGACAGGAGGCCTTGAAGGGTGAAAGGTGATTTTCCGATTGGCATATTCAATTCGACGAGATGTCTAGATGTCAGTGTCATTGTTTAAATGGTATTTGAGACGAGTGTTCCACAGGGAATCGAATGACACTATCTTTTACCTTTCGGTTAAGTGAACAGCGCTGTATCTGGGCTGTGAAAATATTGAAATAAGAGCTTTAACTCTGTTTAAAAATGTTTGCTTACTATTAAGGGATTTATAAATATTTATGGTTTAAAGCAAATACCCAAAGAGCAGTCTTTAGCTGCTTTTTTTAAATATATTCCACCCTTGCCAAGGGCCAATTGTGTTCGAATTAGGCCAAGTGCATGTGGCAACTATCGAGCACTTTGCTGGTAAACCTCGAAATGGGTCCCAAGAGCTCATCCAAGCCCAGTCTGGTGCACTTAAAAAGCGCTTAAAGATGCGAACAAGTTGCGAATAATACAAGAATAATTCGACTCGGTTCGCTGGAAGGGAAAACAATATAAATGCATGGCTTATTTACAAGTTGCGTGTGTGTTGTGTGCTCTCTCAAGTGCATACATAATGCGAGAAGGCTGCTGCCTGCAACTGACGAGGCAGGAGGCAAGGTCGGTGGTGTGTTCCTTAAGTGAATTACTTTTAAGCATCTGTAAACTCATGGAAACAACCATAGTGCCACCCGATCTGCGGTACAGTAATACTTTCGATAAGATAAACCAATGACATCAGCTTTTTATCGGGGCTATTAGGCCGAATGCCGAAATGAGCAGTTATGATCCCCCGATTTTCATTAGCCCGGCTTTTGGCCTCATGAATTATGTATTTGCAGTTTATCATTTCTATGGGCAACATGTTGATTTAAGGCTTTTAAGGTCCGCCCCAAGCCAAGGAAAAAAGGAGCAACCAAAAAAACAACTGAGAAGAGGAGTTCTTCACACCCGAGTTCCCCTTCGGACGGACAGATTTTGGTTGTTTATGTAGTCCAGGGACGTGCCAGGCAACCCTTTTGTCAATGAGAGAGGTCCTGCAAAAGGAGGAACCGGAGAAAAATACTGTTGCATATTTGATTGTCTCGTTCAATATTTACATATTCGTCGGACTCGTCAGTTTCGCCTTCTGGTTCCTTGCTTTCTGCCTCACCTTCTGTTGGTTTACGCTTCGAACTCGAATATATATATATCCATCGGGGGTCAGGGTATCGACTCCCCAAGACGATGCATAACCATCGGTAGATCCGGTTGAAATCAAAATTTGCATTTCCATAGTTGGCCCCTTGTTTCAGGTGCATCCCGGAGACCAGACAAAAGCGTGTGAACCCCATCACTTGGCTCGAGTGCTGAAAAAATGCCACAAAAAAGAAGAAATAAACCGAAATCCTGGCACGCACCTGATGCCAAAGGATCAGAGGGCTGTTGGCTATAACTGGGCTTACCAACATGCGATTGTTTATGGCTGCAAAAAGGAATAATCAAAACAGTTTTTGCGAGAGATCCCCGAAATAATATTCCAACATGTCCAATATGCATTTATTTATAGCGGTTTCCTGGCATTCATTACAATCTACTATTTGCACAAAGGAAATTGCTGGAAATAAAATATTTATGGCTTTAACAACACTTTTAACTTTGTATTTAAATTTAAAACAGAGTGATTTGGGCTAAAATGTATTCGATTTGATTAAGCTGTTGCAATCTCACTTAATTAGAGTTTTCAAAGAAAACCCAAACTGCACAACGCAAAGTTAATTGCTCAAGAATTTCCCGTTCAATTAGGGGTTAAATTATGAAATGTTTGCCGCACCAAGTAAATCAATTAAAGAGCGATTAAAAATATATATACACACATGCCGAGCATCAATTGTGGCTTTGCACATCATTTACATGGCAATCACCTCATAATATTAAGACACTTTGTGGTCGGCCACAGGGCATTCCATTGCGAGTCCCCGGACTGTGGCATTCTTCAGGGGATTTCCCGGGAGAGCAGCTCCTCCAACCATCGATTTACCTGTCGTCTCAATTAAATAAACATTTTTAATCAAGACACACACGCACGCCCATCTATTGGCCAGGCAAATATTTGCCAGAGCCGGATTGCATAGATTGATAAGCGTGTGCTCGGACACGGGATGAGCAAATAAATAAAATGTAAACAAGCAAACAACACACGCACAGAGCTGATATTTGACAGTCTGAATAATTTGCTAAAGCTTAAGTAAGCCTGACCTGACTGCAGGAGAAGCCAGTTTAAATATTTCCTGATTACAATTAAAATGCACAAAAACCGCAGGCTCCTTCGGTACGGCACACGCACTCTCACATATTAAATACTTCGGCAGGACGAGACTGTGTATTCCAGTCACAATATTGAGAATATTTTTGCACGCAGTGCGGTTTGTTTATGCGTCTGCCGAAGCGTAAAAAGTCGCACAATGTGACAGTTAAATATTGTGGGATATATGTTTTTTACGGTCCCCACCCAGGGGAGGGAGAGTCGGAACCAGGCGGCAATAACAGGCGAAACAAAAAGTTAATTAAGTTCTTAAAGGACCGAATGATGCCCTCCTTTTGTCGCCATTTCTCTCGTCCGTTCGTCCTTTTCGCTTTGTCCTGTGTGCTTTGCATATCTCAGCGAAAACGATGACACTACGTGGCAGCGTGGAAATGAACGAGCGGGAGGAGGAGGAGGAGGAGGGGGTGGATAGCCAGGACGAGAGCGAGAATCCTCGCACGCCGTAGGTGCCGCCGCCGTTCACATAAATTGATTCCATACAAAATGGTATAATTCATTCTCGTTTCGTTTGCACCTCGCTGCCGATGCCCAGGCTGCATCGCACGGCCCCCTTGGGTGAGCAGGATATGCGCAGGATGCCCGGCTGCTGGGTCCCAATCCTTCGGATTACCATCGCGTCCGCACTCGCTGGACAATATAGTAAATCATGCCATCCAATGGGGCCAAAAGTGTCCGGACAAATCAAGTTTATTTCGGGATTTGTGTTGAAAACGATTTAAAGCCAAAAGTTGATATATTTGACAACAGTTTTATATAGACAAATAGCAAAGTTTTCTGTTTTGGAAATTATTAAAATTTAGATATAATCTTTCCATTTTGATGCCTGAAAATGTGTTGAAAATTCAGCAATTTAAACTCTCTCCTGCTCTATATTTCCTCTTTACACTTTACTAGTCTAGTTGGCTGAAGGTTGTCCCTCCGACTAATTAGTTTACTAACCATTATCACCACACCTTCACCAGCAAAGATGGCCCTTTGGGGAAAAGTTGCAGGACCTAAAAACTTAAAATGGCGCTCACGTAAGGAGTTGACACCGCGACTTTGGGCCAACTCAGCGGCGACTTTGTGCCAAGTCAATTTATATCGAGCGCAAAGAGCGGACAACGGCCGACAGGTGAGCAAAGCTCCCGGCCTGGCCCATAACTCAAGGACTCAAGGAGTCGAACGGAGCCATCTACCAAATTTAATTACAGCTACATATTAGTTGCAAGTTGCATAAACAAGAACCAGGGCGTGGTCGTTCTTGGAGCTAAAGTCTGGCGAAGTGTTTTGCAATTTTAGTAGGCGGCCAAATTGCAGGGAATCTCTTGGTCCTGCTCCTCCTCCTTCTCCCGCTGTCACTTCAGTTTCCTGGCTAGCTGGACAAACTTGAGCCAATTTCATGCTGCAGCCCACGAGAAATATAAGGGAAAAAAAAACCAACCTCGACTAGGACGTCTATTACTTGCCTTCTCAGCTCAACTGCTCCTCCGACAAGCAGTGAGTGTATGTGTATTTGGCCAGAGTCGGAGCCACTGTCTGGGCCAGGGCCATAAATTATTAAATTTTAACAAGTTTTTATGCAACGGCAACATCCTGTCTCCTTGTCAGACAAACCGCCGTCCTCCTCCGACCAAATCGGGCAACTTGGTTTACTTTGTCAGTGGCCGGCTAGTACGTGACCGAGAAACGACGGGACTCTCAGATATAGAGGGAGTAGTATCCTTCGCCTCCAGCTGCTGCCACGCCTCTAATTGCAAGGCATGCGGCTACTTTGATTGCAATAATGATATTATTAATTGTAACAACTTTCCACTCTGAAAGCTTCAAAACATGGCTTAAAATTGGGCAATGACTCGGGGGAGAAGAAATTATATGCGAAAAGTTTTGGCTTAAAAATTGGGCAATTTCGGTTAAAGCAGCTATTTTATTTTTTTATCAAAATTAAAACTGAAACTTGGGGAATAATTTATTTAATGTCTCAGGAATGCCAAGGATTTCCCAAACTTTAAATACTTTAAAGATAATTACAGAAATTAAATAAGGATAATAGTGTAAGCTTCCACTTTTCACAAAGAAATATAATTTAATTCAAACCTTTAAGAACTAATTACATTTGTAAAATGACCAAAGTCTAGTCTAAGCCCATTGTCAGCATTTATCAAAATTAAGCAACAATGTAAAGAAGAGTTTAACATAATAGCAAGGAGATAAGCCGCATTAAAACCTACATTAAGGATTTTAATATAATTCAAACTAAAAGAGAAATAAGCATAAAGACACCGGGGGAGAAGAGAAACAGGTGAATAAGCGCCCAGATATTATTTAGTCCTTTAGCACTAAGAACAAAACCGAGCCACAGAAAACAAATTAATTATTATAATTACAAAGGAGTGCGGGACGGTCCATGGTTCGCGCACATTTCATTGCTGCATTGTAAAATGAACTCGAGGTTTAATTACGGGCCAAAGCCCGGCACTTTTACCGCCAACGGAACGAACAACGCAACACGTGACTCCGGAGCGCCGCAGGCTCCAGGATACTGGATTCAGGAGCGGTGGCCGAAATGGTTGCCATAATTACAGAATATTATGCTGCTTAACGAGAGTCTTCTGGCACACTGTCTGCGGCCGGCAGAGCAATACATTATTTATGCCATTATGTGAGAGGAGGCGTGAAACCTGAGCGAAAGGAGAGAGGCGGTGCGGCACAGAAGCGAAATCTGTGCGTAAATTTATTCAAAAGTGTCGCCAACGTGACCGACATGACAAAGGACTCATCCCTGCCCAAATATGCATAAAATAACAGTGACAATTGACGGGGAGATGTGACACTATCGAGGCAAGTTTAACCGAAAGTAACCCTTTGCATTCGAATCAGCTTTATGGCCTGGCACAGCTGTGAAAGATTTTCATATTACTATTATTACTTTTTATGGGAAATGAAATCAAAGGGACAATAGAATATATTCCAAACTTCTCACCTTGTCTGACTATCTATTATTCCTATTGTTACTAACAACATCAGCGAGATTTCAACTTGAGTTTAACTAGGATAACCAAGAGCCGGCCACTTATTATTTATGAAAATTGTTTTGCCCGCCACTTGCAAACTTCTTTGGCCTCCAAACAGAAAACAAAATAGAAAGCAAGACAAGTGGGGAAATGGCAAAGAAAAGAAAAGAAAAGAATTTAAATAAAAATGAAATTTCTTTAGTTTTTACTATGCAAATTGCTAATTGCACTCATCAACGGTGTGGCCCCCAAGCCCGTCTCTCCTCCGCTCCTTCCCCCTAATGAGAAATGCAAAATAGTCTCAATTTATAAAATGTTCAATGGCAAAACGGGGAAAAAAAAGAGGAGGACATCCGAGTTGGGAAGCTGAAAAAGATGAGCGGCAAGTTCGTTAAGGCAAAAATTAAGCAATGGCCGGGGATCAGGGTAGCAGGGGAGCCACGAGGACTGGGGGCACCTATATAGAAACCTAAGTGCCCAGAAATGCGCACGCACTGAGGCGTACAAATTGCTAGGGGACCTGGAGGAGGACAGAGGAGAAGAAGACGTCAGGCTTTCTCCGCGTAGATTTAAACAAAGGTTCCCCAGCGCCCTTTTCTTAGCTGCTGCTTTTTTTGTGCTTCGTTCCTTTATCACTGCGGGGCGCATTATGCACAGAGCGAGAGGCAAGTGGGCGCCGGAAGTGGGCGGCGAATGTCACGGATGCCACAGCAAGGCGCAATAAGTGTGAAGTATTTGCATGAGAATAAACACGGAACTGAGCAGCGGCGAAAGAGCCAGGAAAAAAACAGCAAGTAAATGGAAAGACAATAAGAGAGTGTCTCCTTTTTTGTGTTACCCTTCCAACTTGTTAATTGAAAGATTAAATATTAAGGCTATCCGCTTTCTTATTTTATTTTATTTTATTTTAAGTAAGCCCCTAGCAGGTGCAACGCTGCTCACAGATTCACAGCACTGCGGCGTTCCATTGCCGGGAATTCCCCTCAGATCGAGTATAACAGTTTCAGTTGCACAGTGAGACAAAGGCTCCCCATGGCCCTGAGCTCTTAAGAGCGCCTTGCCGGTGTACAAGTAACTTTACATAAATTTACAAAATTCGAGAGACCGAGGATTCATTTGCATATTTTATACATCTTGATGAAGGCTGAACTGCCATGTAGAAGTGGCATAATTGAGGCTATCAACTCCTGCTGCATACGTTGCGAATGCAAATGAAACAAAGCCAGAGCAGTGCTACTCTATATATAGCGATATAGTCATGTATATCCATCGAGAAACGTTGATGGATGGCGCTGAGCTATTTAGCTAAAATGTTTTGTAGGCCGGCTCCTGGAATAAATAATTTAAAGGAATTCATGTAAGCCTAGGGGGAAGAAAGGGAAATTGAACATCCGTTGCAGGAGAGCTAGAGCTGGCGAGGCTCCGAAAAAAATGCGGACATGGCCACGGACGGAAGCCATCCGTAAAGCCCAGCTCAACTATCACACGGCTGGCATGTTCTACACAGGCCAACTTAGCTTAACTCAACTGAACTGTGCGAGGATGCACCGAAAACTAAATAATGTTTGTGCTAGAGTGGACCTTGTGAATGTCTTTCCAGGGAAAAACAGGTGAATTTTAATATATAATTACTTATTAATTTAATAAATTTACCTTGTAAAAACCAAGGCTTAATAGATTCATTTTAAGCTCAACACATGGCGTATGAGTAATATACGTTACATAGGTAATATCACTCATACGCCATGTGGACAACTAGGAAGGCATGAAGGCATCGCTTTCAATTATTTGTAATACCTCAGAAGCTTCTTCCTGTGCATTTTCCAAGGTTCACCCCACTATATATATCCACCATATATATATATACTTTAGTGGCTGATAATGCTGATGACTCCCAGGCTCTTGGAGATACTCGCATTTTCGGGCCGCCGCTGATGACGCTGCCGGCGGACGAGCGTGCGAAAATCCAAACTCGAGGCGGCAGGGGAAATGGATAACCATGAATGAATGAAAGGCGGATGTTCGCCACCAAGCCGCCGTCAGCAGAGCAGCGATTACACCAACAATTAGGGCCAAAAACGGAGCTAAGCGCCGGAATCAGATGGAGTAGAAAGAGCAGCAGCAGCAGAAGCAGCAGCGCCAGAGACATTCAGCAGTTAGCAGGGATCAGAGGAGGATAGAGGATGTAGGAGAAGTCCTGCCACAGTTTAGGACTATGGGGATAAGCAAAATAATGTGACAAGGCTAAATGGCGGAGCTGACATTGCACAACTCCGGCTGCTTGGCTGCTCGGTTGGTTGGTTGGTTGGTTGACTTGGCATGGCCCCGAGCCAGGAGCCAGGAGCCAACTGAGTGTGAAGCGGGAAGGTGACCTGCGAGTTGTCGACGTCGTCGTCGTCGTCGTCATGGCGGCGCGGACTAGATTCCCATATTTTAAACGGACTAAGCCGAACTTTTGTGACTTTTAATTGCCGTTAAATGTAATTACACCCCGGGCCGAGTGCATTTTCGCTTTCCTTGCCATTCAAAGGGTTAGAACATTTTAAGACTGGCAATTAAAATGGATTTTATAATTTGATTTTCCACTCAAAATTGCAATTCCTAATGGATTTCTATAAATTAAATAAGGATTTTCCTATTTTTTTTTATATAACTTAGATTTTTCCTTAATATCTCCAACTATTGCTTCATAACAATGTCTTTTTCAGAGTTTGTGGTCTTCTGTCATCTGAAAGTGACTTATGGCCATGTATCGCGAATAAATATAGATATGGAAGGACTCCTCTAAGTCATAAATTAACTCAATTGCATTTTCTAAATTATTCTCCAAAAACTAAGCTTTCAATCGCCAAACTAACACCAAAATCGATGCCGGGGCAGTCATGCATAAGACCTACAATCGACATGTTTCAATCGAGGATAAAACACTCTAGCACACTTGCAGCCACACCCACACACAGGGCACGAGTCCTGGTTACAAGGATTACATTGCTTAACTGTCCGTACTTTGGAACTTGCTCGAACATACTTATTCAAATGCATTGTAACTTTACTGTTGCCGCTGCTGTGACTGTGCGGATTGTGTGTGCTGAGTGTGTGCTGAGTGTGTACTGAGTGTGTGTGCGGCTTAAAAAGTTGCCACGACTTTCGGGCAAAGCCATTATTGAGGGGTATTAGAAAATGTAAAAGGATATATATTTTAAAAAATATAGGATCAAATAAAAGAAATATAAAGAACAATTTAGAAATAAAATAAAATATTTATATAACTAAATCTGTTTAAGAAACAAGTAAGAAGGCTAAGTTTGGGAAATCAATCATAACTAAGCTAAAAATGGTTTATTTTTCAATCGGAAAGCTTGTCTTTGATATTAATAGATGGTTTTAACTTTTTACCATTTTTCAAATTTTTCAATAAAACTTTTTTTCTGTCGAAAATGACTAGATTGACTCCGCTATTGGTAATGATAAAGAAACTATATGAGTTATATAGTCACTGAGTTTCATGCTTCTCGCTAAAATTAGAACACCCTGCAAGGGTATAAAAAGACTAAGCAATATTCATTAAACCTCTTTTTATAATGCATTCATTACAAAATGAATACTATAAAATATACTAACTTTTCCAAATAAAAAATATTACTTATTGTAAGACATAAAAATAAATACGTTATTCTTAAAAACACTTACTTTTAAAATCATTTTAATATCTAAGACATATCCTTAACCTAACACTAAAAATGATATTCTTAGCTGAAGCTGAGTGAAAGGCTCTGCCGAATCAACTCTTTATTCCCCATTAATCCCAGAACTCCCAGTCAATGCCGCACTATTTTCTATATAGTATATATATTCCACATATGCAGAGTTCGCCCCCAAAGAATTGTTCAATTGCCAGAACATAAACGTGTGCGTGCCATTTTTTTTGCCGGCCATTCGCCCATTGTTAGTTTGATTTAGGCGGCAGTATATATGAATTATTATTGTTAAATATGGATATTTATTGCGCTTTCCAGACCGATTGTTGTAATGCGAAACTGCAGCTGAGGCACAAAGCCCTTGATCTGCCGGACAATGTCGGGACACACACACTGACTGTTCGTGTATTTGAATTTTATGGGTGCATAATGGGCTAAAATTTTTGGGTTCCATTACAGAACTTGTCTCATTTCAGTCATATTTATTTCTTTCGAGTGCTTTGCCGAGTGGCCCAAAAATTTAATT
>VNJS01000351.1:0-17596 GCA_008042575.1 Drosophila watanabei
CCCCAGACCCCAGACCCCGGATCCCTATTCCCTGCTCGCCTCCTGTCAACTGCATGAATTGTCCCTGGAGGCATATGCACCATGCTGCCTGCAATTGAGAATCGGAGCACGCTTCAAGTTTTGGCCAGGGCCAATCCAGAGGAATTCCTATGCCCATGCCCAACTCCATGCCCATGTGCATGTGCCCAGTTCCTGTTGCCTTTCCACGCACAATGCGCGCATAATAATGAAGCCGGCGCAGGAGCAGGAGCAGGAGCAAGGGGAGCTCAGGAGAACGATCAGGCGCTGGAGCGGCAGTAAACCAGTTTGACCTGTCTAACACCCCTGTCCCAGCCCAATGCCCCGACTGGAATCATCGAAGGCCTTTGGAACTTTGCCTTGCATTTTGTCATATCAAGTGATTAATGGCTGATTTTCTTCTCCTCCAAGTTGCTCGAATTGACCCCCATTGGGAGGCATTAGAATCCCATTTGTCTAGGCCTGCTGCCGGGGGCGGTCCAGCGATTTGGGTTCAAGTTAATCAAATAAAAGGAATTTCTTGTCTGCTATTTGGCAAGAGAAGAAATATTTTCCAAAGAATCGGTAAGTTGCCCTTTTAAGCCATTAAATTATTTAGAAATCTTTTGGTATTATTTACAAATGTGTTTATTTTGTTCCAAATTAAATAAGAAGCAAATAATAATAGTGGTATATTATTACGAGTTCTTAAAAGTTATTTTTCCTGTCGATCTTTATAAAACTCAATTCAATTAGTTAACTATGTTTGCCTTGAGTAACCGCACATGACGACTGTGTTTATTGGTCTCTAAATACATTAAATAAGATGGAGATAAAAATATGTTACTGTTAATTTGAGTATTTTAGAGTAATTTTCTATTTCTTTTTTATAAACTTTAATTTAATTATTTATCTTTTTCCTGCTGTATTATAATGATTCGCCCTTTACCTGACCGTGTTTGCCTTGAGTAACCGCACATGGCGACTCTCCTGATTTAAGCTGATTTTTTTTTTTGGCTGGTCCCAAACTTTGTCCCAGTTATCCGGCAATGCTTTCCCATCTGCTCCTGGGCCCCCTTTGCCGCCAATCCCGGCGACTGTTGGCCAACTGTTTACCACAACAAAGGCTGAGCGGGCAACCGAACGAACTGAAAGTCCCTGCAAGAAGTTCTTTGAAAATCGCGCACGAGTGAGCAGAGGTAGAACCCCC
Source organism: Drosophila watanabei (assembly GCA_008042575.1). NCBI lineage: Eukaryota > Metazoa > Arthropoda > Insecta > Diptera > Drosophilidae > Drosophila > Drosophila watanabei. The sequence goes on from VNJS01000351.1 coordinate 1,208, forward strand.
TTTTTATTATCCCCCTTTTGTGGGTTGCATATGCAACCGCGTCCGCTTTCTAATAGACTGAGAAAATGTTGCGGAGTTTTAGCTTATATTTAAGGAAAATTAATATTTAGTTTTCGAAGTTTGCTGATAAGCTAAGCGACGCAGATTGCATTATCACCCGGATGCACTTGTCTTCTGTATTTTTTCTGGCATAAAGTCGAGTCTAGATTTAAGTAAATTCAAACAATAAACATTTTGAATGAACTTTCCTCAATGTATTAACTTTTTTCTCGGTGCATGTCAACGGTTTAGTGCTAGCCGCAGGTTTTTCGGGCCTTAGCCACTCTCTCTCTCTCTCTCTCTGTCTTGGCTCTTCCGCTCCTCTGGCGGCTTTCGTGCAATGCATTTCTATTGTTCTTGGCAGAAGAGAGCAGAGCCAGTAAACTGCCAACGGGATAAAGAAATTACAAAGGCAAAAACAATGCGGGCAGGCAGGGGAAATGGCCAAAACAAAGGCTGCACTCCTGTTGGCCACTCCTCGAAAACGTAACGAAGTCGCCGTCGCTGTGGCCGTTGCCGTCCCATCGTCGTTGTTGCCACAAAATGAGCGCTTTATACCTACTTAGATCGCTATAAATTTGGCTTAAGGCAAGAAAAGTGTTGCCGCCGCATTGTGGCACAGTGGGGTCCATTCTAGTCGAGTTAAGTACAATGGGCGGGAATGTCAACGCGGATTAAAGCTGCTCCTCTTAGCATTCTAGTTTGAGTTTATAAAAATATTAGTGATATAAGCACATAAATAAGGGTTTAAGTTAAACTTAATAAATCATTTGAAGATCTACATTATATACATAATATAGTATATAATATGTCATACTTTTTATTTCCACAGAAAGTTAATATAAAGCAAATAATTACACCTTAAATGCAGTATTTTCAGAGCCTGTTTAAGATTTATTTCTTATAGATTTATATCTCAATTCTGTGCTTCATCACCTTATTTATTTTTTTTATTTTATTTTTAAGCTTAGCCTCAAGGCAGTAATTAAATTGTAAAACACAGGTTTCAAAACAGAAGCAGAATATATTAGCTATATAATTGACAGTAAAAGAGCAAACATAAGTAACTTGTAAATATGATTTTGTGGCCATAATTGTTTTATTATCAGTACACAATAACTTTAGAGATATGCTAAGCATATTTGCAATTTAATTATGTTTTTTTAGCCACTGTATTGCTGGGGTGCAGACTCTTTGCTGCCCCATGTTCCAAGCTCCAAGTTGCCGAGTTTCGGAGTTAGCCTCGTTGCCGTTAGTGGAGTTTAGACGCCGCCGCCGCGAGTCCGCATGATTTATGCGATTATTCTTTGCGCAGCGCCCAACTTTATTGTTTTATGCTTTTGTGGCCAGCGACGGTTACTTCGTCATACCGTCGCTTCGGCGCTTTGCTCCTCTGGCGTTCTGACAATCCGCTGGATCGCCGCTCTGCGACTTGCAACTGCAACTGCACTCGTATCTGGCCGAATCGCCGCTGGCTCTGATTCCAGCCTCCCTGCGTTGCAAGTGCACTCAAAAATATAATCTCAAATTATATAATAGGATAAGATAACTTTTACAGATTAAGATCTACTTTTTGAAAAGGTTCATATTGATTTGTTTTCCTTAAAATATTGTTTTTGGCACCAATATTTGTTTTAAAAGTTTTTTTGCTACCTCGAGCTTGATTTCAATTCACAGAAAATTCAGACTATATACCAGATCAACGATACCTATGTTTTTGCCTGAAGACAAGAGAAGAAAAGTTGTTTATCAGCAAACTTCGCTATTTACAACTAGAAAATTCATATTTGAGAATTTTTAGAGCAAGAGTGCTGCAAAGAGTGCCAGTAATTCTTAAGTCTGAATTCTGTGATACGCCGAAAAAACCTAAAAACTTCAGTCAAACTCATTAATTTAGAATGATTTACTTGGAATTAAATGAGAACGTTAAAAATAAAGTAACTTTTTGAAAATTAAGTATACCAAGATTAATGAATATCAAAAATGCAAAATAAAGAATTCACAGTATATATACTATTACCATATCTTTTTTTAAATATATATATTTCCATCTAAAAAAAATTTTACAACTAAAGTTGTATTCAAAAATAGTTACAGCTAATTACCGAAAAATTTTTTTCAGTGTGCAGAGGGGGGTCCTGCGCTGAAGCTGGCAATTATTGGGCGACGGAGCATATGCTGCCAGAACGCAGTGCAGCTGGGCATCGAGGAATCAGGGTACCTCGAATGGCTATCGGGGCGAAGGGTATCGTATCCGAGGTATCGAGGCATGCGCCGCAGCTTGCCGCGCCGGGTTAATGTCTTGTTGGTTATTGCCACGTCTGTTTTGCACTTGGCTGCCATGGGCCCATTTGTAATTTGGCACTAACGGGTCTGTTGATCCCATAAATTGCACTGCCACATGCAGCCGGGATTGGGAATGGGACTGGGATTGAGGTTGGGCATTGGGAGACCGACCAACTGGTTGGCTTATCAATATCTGTCCATTGGAGCAAACCTAGACGAGTTCATTACGGGGCGTATCGCGGTAATAACTGTCAGATCCGGAAACGCATAAACCCGCAATTTCATGCACCGAATGCACCGACCCGTGGCTGCAATTAGAGGCGTCAACCTTGGAAATGCAAATTATTCCGGGGCTTAGTCTCCCGTCTCCAGCTCTGGCTCTTGCTCTTGCTCTGACTCTGGCTCCGATTTCAATTATCGGTCTTTGGTCCGGTTTTCGACATCGACGTAGCCGTAGCCGTAAATGTCCAACGCGAATTGCACTGCAGCTATTTTCTATATATGAATAACTCTCGGCCATAAAACCACAGCAATTATCGGCAGTTTCCCTCTCATAACATTTTTGTCTTCTAGACTTGGCTTTCCGTCTTTGCCGCCAAACCAATTCAAGCTGACTTAGCCTTTGCAGCGCTCGACTGCAGCGGCTGTGGTCTATTTTTGGTTACTTGTCCAAACAAGCGGCTGAGCTGCTATTGTTGCCATCGGTTTTTTTTTTTTTTTAGTTTTTTTTTGGGGCGTGTACCGAGACAAAAAACTATAAAAAATCCATAACTAAACAGGGACAGGGATTGATCTGAACGAACGAGGCAGTACCGTGGGATCTCAAGATCAATCTGAAAGTGTGTTGATAATTAGAAATCATTTAAATGTATTTAAGCTTGGTTTTTATTTTTTATATTTAGAAAGTATTCGATTTCAAAATAAAGTTCAAAAAATCATATCTCCGTTAGAACAAATTAATATAATATATTGGTACAAATTATTATACTATGGGACATTCTTAAATAGTAACAATGACAATCACCTCGTGCCAGATAATACGATATTTTTATTAAAGATGTGAAAAATATTTACTTCTCGATTCATTATCGATTATTTCTTCGTATCATTCCATACATTTTCGATATACAATCATTCTTTTAAGGCTTAAAGAAAGGAGTAAAAAATCCTAGCTTTTAGTATCAAAAGGTACCATAATAAATACACAAAAACCAAACTTAATTTGTCTGCAAGCCAAAGCTAATCAAATCAATGATTCAGTTTACATTCCTTGTCGATAGGCTGCAAAAAAAAAATGGTACAAGCACTGACCCAAATAAGCGATTTCATAACTTTTATTGACCTCCCAACGACAGCACTCGGTCCATTATACCCAGACCTGAGTGTCGAGTTATTAGCGTGGCCCAAACAAAATGCAGTTGTGACTTGCCTTCTTAGCTGCAGCTGCACCAAAGTCGCCTTGTTGCCGCCTGTGTTATGTGCAGTTGTTGCAGTTGCAGTTGCCTGCGCGGCGCTGTTAATGTGAATTTGATTAAAGCGAACGGGCTGCGAAATGCAGTCCGAATGGGAGCCCGGCTTTTGGGATCAGAGCCCAGAGATATCAGCAGCACTCGAACCACTCACTTCGGGCCTGCAGAGCGGCGTAGTGCCACTCCAGCGCCAATTCAATTGCTTATTTACAATGTGCTAAAATTGTGTGCCCCGACAATTGTTCATTAAAAAGTCGGCACGAAGCGATATTGATTTTGGTTTTCGCCTGTCCGGTTTGCGGCATAATTAAATGTGGGCACAGCCGCAAAAACACGCCAACTTATCGAAATAATAACATTTATTTTAAGCCAATCCGGCCACGTCATGGTGATACCACCCCGCCTCCTAGTCGGTGGTTCCTCCGCTCACCGGTTGCCTCCACATCCACGCCCAGTCCAGTCCCAGATCCAGTTCCAGGCCGGAGTTCCAGTTTCGATTTCGAGTTTCGACTGCACTTCCAGCTGCATGGGGCACTTAAAATTTGCATTTGCATTTCATTTAGGAATGCAGCTGCAGCAGCAGCAGCCGAGTCTTTGCCGCTACAATGATGACCTGACATTACTCATACGCCCCGCCAATCGAAGCAGTATCGCTGTGGCGAGAGTGCCATAAGTTTCCCAATTAGACTGTGGCAGATAGTCCGATTGCAACTGCAACACCAACTGCTAGCAGGAACTGCCGATGGCAACTTGTTGCCACTGCCAAAGAATGCACTTGAAACATAGAAAGACATCTTAAAGTAAGCTAAAGATTTGGTGGTAACAATATTTTGAAATTTTCATTAAATGAATTATATTTCCCATCAAAATGTGTTTATTATTTAAATCCTTTTTTTTTAATTAAAAAAAATATTTTAAGACTTTATTCAAAAATATATTATTATTTTATGAGAAATTAGTTTTATTAATTTTTAAAAAATTTTTGAAATTATTTGAATAAAGTAATAATTCTTGATACAAAAGGTTTATGGCAATAAATATTTATAAATCATTTAATTTTATTATAAAATGTACCTAAAATAGTAAGAGTATAAACTGAGGCTTGTATAGTTTATATTTATATATCCGATGAATAAACTATTGGGAGTTTTTAGTTGTTTAACAGTTGAATACAAGTAAATACATAAATAAAGAACGTATGTCAATTCTGATAAGTTTAAAGATATTTAAAGATATTCCCAACAATGATTTTCTACCTGTAAAGACTTGCTTCCACAGTAACAAAATTTTTATTTATATTTTTTTGTATGACCTGTAAAGTCTATTTACAAAAGTTAGAGAAAATTTCTATTAATAGCAACATCGTTTTTACGAGTGTGGCACCCTGGAACTACGGCAACATGCAAACCAGCAACCGGCAACTGGCGATTGTCGCATTCGTAATGAGTTCTGTGATCCCCACGGTCGCCATGCAAATTGCCGCCTGTCAGTGTCGCCTGTCGAGTGATAAGCCAAGGCGAGTGCTGAGTTTTCGCCACCGGCGTTGGCCATCAGCCATTGGCGTATCATCGGCGAGGAGGTCTTTGCCTGCTATCCGGCCGGGGGATTGGGAGCTGGGAAACAAGGAACTGAGGGGGATTGCCAACTGTCAGGCCGATAGCCACTCCGTGCCACAGTCCACACAGGCTTTGGGTGTGGCATGCGGCGTTCTCGACACGAGAAGTCAATTTGGCGCGTTGGCAACTGTTTCACTCCGCTTGGTTTTCATTTCGATTCGGAGTCGAGTTCCCACCGATAGCGACCTCCGCTGACACAGAGACCTACAAACAAAGAAATTTATAAAATGATCATAAACGGATTTCCACTTTCCACGCTCACTTTCCTTTGACGGTAGCTCGCATTTTATGGAAATTTCTTACCCCTGCCCAAAAAAGAGCCCAGCTCGAGATGCAACAATTAAGCAGAGGCAGGTTCCAGCTTAACCAATCAACTGGGAGCCGGGCTGCTCCGACCAGAGAATTCTTTGATTTGCATATCTAAAGCATTAACTGAACGCTCGTTTGGGCTTTTGATTTGGCTTTGCATAGATTTTGAGAGAATTCAAGTATTTATTTTCATCTGCTGCCGCTGCTGCTGTGGTTGCCTTTAACATGATGGCAGTGCATTGTTCGAACATTCATCTACCGTTAAGATGACGGACCAAGGGAGCTAGTCGAAATTAGTGGCAAGGCGAAGGGTAAATGCTCTTTTTTTTTAAATATATAACTTGAACACGTTGATAGGTTTATAGTTTAAGCACTCTAAAATCTATAAAGGTCTTTGATATTAACGATTATATTTTTATTTTAAATGAGGACTCAATTAAGCATTTACTGTGCAAAACATACATAGTTATATTTTTTGTTACCATCAGCAGCCGTGACAATTTAGACTGTGTACAACTTTCATAATTTCATTATTTTTTAACATGTATGCATATAACTTTCATTAAATTTTATATAGTAAATTCTTTTTTTCTTATCTTGATTTGTATTAATTAATTTAATTTTTATTTTAATTAATGTTGTACATTTTTACTTACTATTTTGTTAATGCTTAAAGATAGAGAAGTCGTTCCCATTTCAGTTCTATTGACAGTGTTAATTAGCCCCAACCTGGTTAGGGTATTGGAGGGGAGACAATGTATTCGGTCTCTGCAGTTTGCTGAAAATTAATTAGACTCAATTTGTTGCTCAACCATCAAGACCGACAACAATGGCAGCTGCTGCAGCAGCCGCTTCAGCAGCGGCAACGAATGCATCTTAGTTTTTTGCCGGACAAATTCTATGCTCATATTGTGAGCAGGAAGGCAGAGAGATGCCAAACAAAAAACCAAAATGTTTGCGCTTACAATTCTCATGTAAATGCCAAAAGTTTCCACATTGTTAAAACGCGATTTTGTGGATGGGGAAAAGGGAAGGGTATGGAGGGGTATGAATATGGGGACAGAGTTTTACCAGCTTAAACAGAGGCGAACGGTAAACATGTTGCTGTCAACATTTACATGCAAACATGTTGCCGGCCACCGATTAGAAAGCGCCGCCTTTTTTAGATAAGGTCTGTCCACTGAAACCACCGAGTCCACTGGTGCAGAGAGTCCACTGGTTCAGTGAGTCCGCCGAGTCCATTTGGGTCTCCAATGATTCCCACTGGTCGCCAATGGAGCGTCGACAAGAATCATTAGCTGGCACTTTCCCGAAATGCCTCCCCAAAAATAGCTGAGCACAGAAAAACACATCACCAAAATTGGTCATCAATTGAGTTTGTATTGATTTTAAAAGTTGACTCTTTTGTAAATACATATTTATGATCGGTTTAGCTAATGTTTTTGTTGCATTATTTCAGCATTTTGAAATAAGAATATATATTTTACACAATAAACTTTTAGGTAATGACGTTAACAAATATTTTATATTTAATAAAATATGATATTAGTTCTGTTTAGTATCATTATTATTTTTTTTAAATAAATATTTAACTTTAATATTTTCTCTGATAAGTATTTGCTTTTTAACAGTGGAATTTGAAATTTTATATAAAAGTAAACAATAAAATATCAATAAACAAATAAATGTTCGTGGACTTTCAAATTATGTACCATTTATTTGTTTAATGCCTTTTAAATAGTACACCATTTAAATGTTTATATATTTACAGCTAAAACAAACGTTAAATAATAATAAAATAGTGATTTGTTTATTTTTTTACAGCTAACTGGGCATATAGTCGAATAACACCTCTTCTTAAAATTGAAATGATGCCAAAGTTTGAGGCTAACTTTAATTAATGTCTATAAATGTCTTATGTGTAGCTGAAATAAAAGGGAAAAACTTTAAAAATTTAACAAATATGTTTTTTTTTTGTACGAAAAATTATTCAGAGGATTATAAAATATATATTAACTATAAATTTCTTAATAGGTACATATTGTTATGATTTTGGGTCTTTATTTAAAAATTATATTTATTATATATGAACTATTTTCCAATATCTGTGTGCATTTCTCTCCGTGTTAGTTTGCTTTACTTTCGGCGTAATTTATCAGAGCTGAAATGCAATCGGTGTGCAGGTGAAAAATAGACAGACAGGAAGACAGACCGACAGAGGGACAGCGACAAACTCGCGGACTAGACAACTCGGCCACTTGTTATCCACTGCAGCGGACTGCACTGAAACTGCAGTTCAAATAGCAGACTTATACAGATGTCAATTATTTTTGCCCGGAGCTGAATGCTGAATGCTGGATGCTGGACTGAAGCTGAAGCTGAAGCTGACTGGCTCTTCCATTTCGATTTAGTTGTGCGCGCTCTGGCAATTTCGGATCGCCGCGGATTGGATTCGATTGGGGACGAAATTGCTGGCTGAACTCGTTAGCCCGCTAGTTGCAAGCTGCAAGTTGCAACAATCCATCCATCCCAGCTACGTGGCGGCAAGTCATCCAATTGCCGGCTAGGAAATCGTTATTATTTGCGCGGATTGGACGAGCATGGACATCGGCTGGGATCTGGACGGATTTCGACGGTTCGCGCTTCTTGTTCATTGCTTGCAAATTATAATTGAATGATTGCATGGCAGTCGAGCGATTTGCTCGTCATTTTCCCAACCTCCTCGGCTCGTTACGGGCTCAGATCGGATCGGATCGATTGATATTGATGGGGCTAGGGGACCCCTACTTAAAAATAAAGGTGTCAAAACTATTGGCTCCTAATGGTCCTCCACCGGCCATTCCGATGAAATGTAAAACAATTTGGCCCAGTCAAGTCAAGTTCATTAAATTGAATCCGATGCTTGGAGCCAGGAGCTCGCAGCCATTTGACTTATTACAGGCCAAATGCCTGGCCTGGCCAACTGATGGATGTAATGTGGCCACGACGGGGATCAACGTTTGACAACGAATTTATTTAAAAGACAACTTGCAACAAATAAATTTCGCCAGAGCCACAGACAGATATATCTACACGGAAAAATATTTTATAAAATTGAAAGTTGAAAGAAAAAATGCCATGTCTTAATGAACTTAGATCTTAACAAAATCCAAGCAATATAGGCAAATTACATGTCTAGATATATTTACTTAAATATATTTAAAGTATAAAGAATCTTGAGGCAAAAGACCTCTTTAAATAAAAATAAAGTGTTCCTAATACTTATGTTTCTTTAATTCCTGAGCTTATAATTTCAAGCACTTAAATTATTCGTTAACTGTTTGGGTATATTTTAGGTTAGCCTGAAAAACTTCTTAAATAATACCAGTAAATTATGTATATTTATATCTAAATATCACCTGAATTTATTTCTGTGCACTCTCTGAAGCCTGGAATGCTGCCTTTGACAAGAGCTGGCCTGTGTAGGAGTCCGGAGTCCGAAGGAGAGCGGGGACTTGGTCTTTGTCCTACTCGTTGAGGTCCAATAATGCGATGGCTTGTTGAAATTCATTCATCAATGTAATCGATCAGACATGGCCACGTAACATGCTCTTCGTATGTAAATGGAGCCTGAATTGCACACACAGACCCACAATGCTACATAAAATTTAATCAATTTATTGGAAACGAGCTATTGTCTTTGGTCTTTCGCCTTTCAGCTTTTCAGACTCCAACTCGACTTGACTGGGGGCTTATCCCCGGCCTGGCATCTACACTTTCTCCTCTCAGGTTGATATGGAAGAGTGCAACCACTATTTTCTTGGCACGAATGCAGGCAAAAGGCTAAGATAAATCTCCGGGAGGCTGTGGGTGTGGGTGTGGCTCCTGGCCTGGACAACCGCTCCCACCTAGTTGGCTGAGTTGTGGCCAAAGTTTGGCATTAGATTATGGTTTTTCCAATTTCTGGACGTCAGCCAGTGAAGGAAATATTGAAAAAAGCTTTTTTATTTTTACAGCTAGATGTGAAATAATTCTAGGGGCTTAGTAACTGATTTAATATTAGGAATTTGTGGTAGTAAATATTCTATTTAAATGAAAAACCCTTGATAAGATACCTTGCTATTGCATAAATAAGTATTCAGTCTAGTTGGCAAATGTAATAAGTCAGTACAAGCGAGAATTTCAAACAGAATATATATATATATATATGACAACATACATATGTAAAATCCAAATACAAGAATTTTCATCATGGTAAAAAAAAATAAACATTCATCTGATACACACAAGGCGGAACGCGGTTCCAAAATCATCATGATCCCCGAAAGCGAGGCTAGGGAACGCGAGGTCAAGTACTTGGCCCGTCTGGCCGATGTCTCTGTCAGTGCAGAGCTGGTAAAGAGTAAGCGCCGATTGTCCACATATTAAGGAACCCATTATTTATTATAATATATATGCCCTGGACTTAGGTGCCGAAAGAGACTTTTATGATCAGGAAATTGCCCGTGCTAAGATCGAGAGCTGGGAACACTACCTGCGCTGCGATGGTCTGCCTCGTCCAAATCGCCCCGTCGAGGTGCGAACATTTATTGCCAAGATGCGGCACTCCGACGAGATGGAGTCCAACTGTTCCTTAGGCTGGAACCTGGCGGTGGACGAACGTTCGATCTTGAACCAGAATATTTTCCGGGTGGACAAGACGCGGCCAGTTGTTAAGCTCAGCAGGGATAGTCCCGATAAATATTACGATGCGAATGTTAGGATGTGTCTGGACACCTTGAAGCAAATGGATGTGATGCTGGACAACGAGGCGGATATGGGTCAAATGACCTCGATGCAGCAGCACGCCATCATGGATGTGGGTCTCGTGTGGGATGGAATCCAGTCTTGATAAATAATATATTGATCTTTTGCAGGTTTATATCGAGGTCCAGCTGGAAATTGAGCAACTCCTCAATCGCCTCACGTATCGGGTATTGAAAATGCAAGATTCCTATATGGAGTGAGTATATTTTCAAAGATTTTTTAGCCTCGTTTGCTGTTCTACATATATTTTAACACAGTATATTTTATTTATATATAAATATATATGAGATAAAAATCCTCCCTTATAGCACTGTGGATGGCATTACTGCCTATTGGAGCAGCAAAGGTAATCATTGGGAAATGGACCTGTGGGGTCTGCGGAACGTGCCCCTTCGCTTCAATTTCATGGAGTAATTATTTCAAGTTTCAGGATAATCCACAATCTGAATGTGTAATCAATGTCTGATCCTTAGATTGCCGTTTATGTTTGCCGATATGAAGGCCACGGGCGTTGATATTCAAATACCAACATCTGTGCTCACAGATTGCCTCACCCTTCGCAGTGTGCACACTGACTTCGACTATATCTCGCAAAATGCCAAGAGTTTTGAGCCGGCGATCACCGAGTCTTTAAATTATCCCAATGCTGGAATTGTGGATATTCAGGAGTCGTTCCAGAACGAGTGGGGCATGCAGGAGGATATCAAGTTCGAGACGTTGGCTAACATGGAGAATAAGCGGCAGGAGTACGAGGATACGATGCGGCTAATCGCCGAGAAGACTGAACAGGCAGCCAAGGCAGCCAAGCAAAATAATAGCGAGAAACCCAATATCGTAATACCAAAAACTCCAAGGACAGTGCCGGCGGTACTCCCGGGTATGGTGCCGGACGTCTACAATGAATTTATCAGAGAAGAGAACAGCGAGTACGCGGGATACCTGGACGAGGTCTATCATCCCAGGAACCTGGACATACGAGAATATGAGGTGGGCTAATTCATATTGCGGGAGAGAAGTATCTTTCAACTTATTATCGATCATGGGCTTCGTTTTCAGATCAATCTCCGTGAGTGCATTATGCTCGGTGGCATCTATTCGATCTTGGCGATCCGAAGGCCCGACCAAACCCAGTTCGAGAAGTTCAACATCGTCCTGCACGAGGATGGCCGTGTTCTGTACACGATGCCTGACCTAAAAGCGGATGTGAATTCCTCACGCACCTCGGATATCCCGCGGAAGAGCGTGGATGTCTCTCGCGGATCCGTCTTCAACCTGGAGGAGGAAGATGTGCCGTACTTCAATATTACGCTGCAGCTGCCAGCCGATCTGTGCAAGTGGAGTCAGCCGCAGGTGTGCCAGTTTTTGATCGAGGAGGAGCCGGTCCAGCGTGATCACGCCGTTGATATATCCATTGGATCCGAAAACTCTATCAGCAACTTCAATCAGAGCAGGTCGAGCAGGGGTTATTCCTTTTTCAGCCAATCCTCAAAGCAATGGAGCATGAGCATAGTGGAATCGGTTGACATAGCAAATATCTTTCGGCCCTCCATTCGAACTTTTCTTCGGAATAGCAAGTTTCAGGGTCTTCAGGTAAACGATTTGCCCTGGAAGAATTTCAAGTTGGAAAAACCGCTGGAAGTCGTAGAGACCAGAAATCTGGAGAGCCACTGCATTCCCAGGATAATCTCGTCCTTTAAGATGCCACGCGATATGCTCGATGAAGTGGAGGAAGTGGTAGTACCCAAGCCTAACCGGCGTAAATTGGTCAAAAGGCAAGAAGTGGAGGAAACGAAACCCCAGCAAGAGGTGTCACGGGACTTAGCCTATGAGGACCAGCACGAACCAGAGCGCCTTTTTCCCCACTTTTCCTCTGTGCCATTCATCGAATACCCTATCGAGTACGACACTGATGAACCGGAAGCCCTCTTCGATCAAACTGCTTTGGGGCTATTAAAGAAGCTGGACCACATCAAGAGACAGTATGAGAATAGGCCCACACAACTGTGGAGTCAGCAGGAAAGTGCGAAGAAAAAAGGACCAAAACCAATCGCTCGCCCGGCAGAAACGGCGCCTGTCGAAGAGGAACCACCTGAGAAGCCGAAGACGAAATCTAACAAGCATACCGATACGAGGAGTCGTCTGACTATACAGTCCGACCAGGCCGTGGTCAGGGAGAGCGCTGACGACGATTATTCGGTGAAAACCATTGAAGTGCAGGGCGTGACCCACTGGACCACAAGGTACATTTCGGATTCCTCTTTTGACCCGGAAACCCACAAAATCACCTTCAAGACGGATCGTTTGGGCATTTTTGGATTAGCCTTCAAACGATATGAGCACTTTCCCTTTCGGGATTGGTCTTTGCAGCCAAATGAGGAGAAGTGAGTTCTATGTATTCTAGCCTAAGCGAGAAAGTAAATTTAAATATTTTAAAGGTACTAAAGAAGGCACCTAATTAATTTTTGTTTATTTGCATTGTATATTTATATTTTATGACCTTGATCTCATGAACACATATTTCCCCCTTAGTCCCGATGAGATCATTTTCACCCTGGACACCTTCCACGTGCGCATCAACTTCTACATTACAACCCAGGGCGTGCGGGCCTTTGTGACCGATCTGTCCAAGGCATTTACTACCAAGCCCGTAAAATATCTGGAGATTGAGGAGCCCATCTCCGACTTTGGCCAATTGCGACAGGTATATATAGTATAAATTCACCGGAACGGAATCTAATCATATAACCCGAAGTTATTTATAAGCAAGAACATTAACATATTTGCGGAAAACGATGCCAGTTATTACATCGACAATGGTTACTTTTCAATGAAGCATGTGGCCGCCGAGCAGCACACGTATAACATTATGGGTCTCTACTGCAAGCTCATGAAGTTCTATCGGTCCAGCTGGAATAGATTAGCCTCGCGCCGGGACATCATAATGAACATGAAGATTGCCAAGGACACTTCCGAATACTCAGAGGCCACGCTTCGCATCACTCCGGAGCAGACGACTTTTGTCACGGTTTCTGAGAAATGCTCGGATGACGTGAATGTGATCCTGCTCTCCTATGCAGAAACTTGGCGTAATATAAGCGTGAGCTATTACCTTTAAACGGTTGAAGCAGATCATATATAGAGTACATTATCTTGCAGAACTTTTCGGATCTGCATTATGCCATCCAATCCATGGTAATTAATGCCACAGAAGTGCGGAATAGGGATTCGGTTCTCTTACATTACGTAACTCGAATGCTGAAGGAGGTGAAGCCATTGAGCTTTTCGTAGGAAATATGAATATATTTTTAATACTTACATCTATACTTAGTATTCTGGTATACTCTCGTAACGAATAAAAAGAAAAATGAAAAATGTATGATACGTTTGTTTTAGAGATGTTTATGTAAGAAAAGAATATGTTATATCGATAAGAAAACATTATGAGCCATTTCATATCGAAAATATATACATTTATAAAAATATCATGGCTGAAATATTGGAAACAGAATACCGATTTGTGGCATATATATATCGATTTATTTATTGAACCTTAGAGTATCAATATATCGATTGTTTTTCCTAGTCAGTCTATGGTATTGCATTACATTAAGGATTTAACTTAAACTGTTATTGTCTGGCTTACACGTTATGTTAAATTATACTACACGTTTTTTTACCAAAAAGAGGAAGCAATGTTTTCATGCTTACTCCAGAAAATAGACTTCTTATAGGATCCTTATAAACATGGCAATCCTAGTCTTAGTCGTCATACTCAAACATATAATCAACCACAAAACAACAAAACAAAACAACCTAAAAACAAAACAAATAAATAAATGGAAATATACATAAAACAAAGAAAACGTTAAAAATATAAATAAATACATAAATAATACACATCCTTTTGACAAGAATAATTACACAGGGTAATGGGCAAAAAGGCGACTTTCTCTTTTCATTTGGCTCCACGTATTTTGCTAAGTGAAGCCGATCAGGACGAGAGGCAAAGAATTTACTTAGCCCGCTTGCAGGATGTTACCACTACGTGTGCCAATTTCAAAAGTAAGGATTTATTTAATGAAGTGCATTCTTATTGGATGAAATTATTCAGACTTTCAGGCCCAATTCAAGGAGATGGAGACACGGCGAGCGGAGAAGGAGGGTTGGGAGCAGTATATAAGGTGTGATGACCTGCCAAATCCCAAGTCACCTGTCGAGGTCCGAACTTTTCTGTCTAAACTTCGGCACTTCGAGGACCTTGAGGTCACAAAGTGTATCAACTGGACGCTGTCAGTGGACGAGCGCAGTGTGCTGACCCAAAACATATTTCAGAAGGACCTGACGCGAAAGGTTGTAGAGAAAGCAATGTACATTAGTCCAGCGCTTTATTTCGAGGTGAATGTGGGGAATTGCCTGGAAGTGCTACGACAAATAGATGTCCTGATGGTCAACGAGGTGGCAATAGATGAGATAGCTCTGAGCACACAGAATGATATCCTTAACGTAAATGCTACAATGATGTTGAATTGAGGGTTTCCAATCAACGAATCTATTCACAGGTCTATGGCGAACTGCAACAGGAGATCCAAAAGTTATTCGATCGGCTCACTTATCGGGTGTTGGCCACGCAAAATGCAACAATGAAGTAGGACAATAAATTATTAGTTATATATTAAACTATACAAAAACTAAATGCATAGGTCCGTCGATGGTATTGTGGCTACGTGGAGTCACTCGTCCGATCAATGGGGCTTGGATCTCTGGGGTTTCCTCAACGTTCCCATAATCTTCAAACAAAAGGAGTAAGTTTTACCCAAAATTAATATGTGCATCATCTAATTGCAAGTAGGGCTTCAGAGATGATTGCCCAGCTTCCAGCCACTGGCGTTCAGGTTCAGATGCCGCTAAGTATCCTTACGGATTGTATGACACTCCGTTGTGTTCACACCAGCTTCGACCATTACTCGAAGGATGCCAAGAGTTTCGAGCATCCGGCGATCGATCACAGCGACGGGACCTCTGCTGGCATCCTCGACATGGTGCAGTCGGTGATGACCGAGTGGCTGATACAGATGGCCGTTCAAGATGAGATTCTAATGATAATGCAGCGCAAACGCGAGGATTACTTGGAGCTGATGCAGCTGATTGCAGAGCGCACCGAAAAGGCTTCCAAGAAATTCGGCGATAGTGAACATATAGTCATTCCGAAGACCCCCAAGGAGGTGCAAGCTGTTCCGCCGGGCATGGTACCCGAAGTCTTCGATGATTTCATTAGTCGGGAGAAGACTCATTACGACGAATACATGGAAAATTACTTTCATCCTAAGCTCTTGGATATGTTACCTCACGAGGTGAGTAAAATGCTGGGTACCCAGATATTAGACAGTATCAGAAAGAAGTAGGTAATTTTAGGGTTAATATAAAAAAAAAAAAAAAAAAATAGGAAACTCTTACTCGTACTCTAAAGACCCTATACTAATTTACGTTGGATATATTCAACAGGTAAACCTCAGGGAGTACCACATTGTCGGCGGAATCTATTCGTTAATGTTCGTAGAGCTGCCTGGTCAGACGGATTTCCAGAGTTTCAACGTAGTCCTCCACCATGATCGACGTGTGCTGCGCCTGACTCCCGATACGGTAGCGGAAAGACTGAAAAGCAGGGAGCCATTAATCACCGAGTCGAACAGATCCTCACAATCATCCAAAAAGCCTAGTTCGTTCAACGCCTCAATAAGTCTGGATAAGAACGAGTTACCGTACTACATTGTCACCGTCAAGCTGCCGCCGGATCTGTGCAAGTGGGGCAAGCCGCGCGTGTGTCACTACCTTACCGAGTCACAGAGACCCTCGACAGTGGTCATCACTCCTTTGAGGCCAAGCTT
>VNJS01000355.1:0-14561 GCA_008042575.1 Drosophila watanabei
CGTTAATTGATAGCTTTACACAGAGGAATTCAATATCGTTGCATTCCTCAAAAGTTATTAATTCTGACGTGAGAGTGGAGTCAACCGCTATAAGAACACTACCCCACGTCTGAAAGGCCGATTTAGCCGATAAACCGTTAACACAACTGGAAAAACTTCGGAGCTAAGTATCTCCGGCTTTAACCAGGTCTCTGTGAACACGATAACCAGGGACACAAACGAGAAACTATCCGAATACAAGTTTGGAAGCAAGCTTAAAATCGTTTAGCTGTCGCGACGGCGCACAGTAGCGCCTCTAGAACAAAAGTCGTTGCAAAAATAAAAAAGTCGATGTCGCAAAAACGACCATACTTAATCGACAGAGGACTTTCCAAGGATTAAGAATCTACAATTAAATCAATTTTAGGATTTTTCTTTTTTTAAGATATGAGCATTCAAAGTTGAAAAATATTTAAATTTTTGCATCATAGGAGAAAAAAATTGGAAATTGGTCGACTTTCAGGTATCTTTTTTTAAAATGTAGATTACCTATCGTTATGTTTTTTATTTAAATGATAGATACATTCATTACCTGTAAAATAAGCTGAAAAAATCGGCAGTTGGGTTTGGGCTTGCACAGGTAAATCGCTACCTGCCAGGTGTAGAGTTTTTACACATTTTTTTTGACTAAAGTCGTCTATATCTTCTGAAGCCGATGAAAGCCACCGAGTACACTATAACTTCGACGTTTGTGGATATTTTTTGGACCAAAATCAACTGTCATCGGCTGCGTCTGCGGAAATGCATCGGCATAAACCAAAGACACTCAGGGGTAAATTATACAAAAATACCAAAAAATCTGGTCTTACTTAAGCGCAAAAACGCTTATTAGGGTTAAAATTTTGAATTTGTTCATGTTTTTTTTGTATTTAAAGAAAAATCTTTCCCTTACATTGGTTTTTTAATAATACTAATACAAAAAAGACAAAAAAAAATTTTTTTTGGTCAGTCAAAAATTATTTTTTAAAAATTAAATTATTTTTTTTTTTTTTCATTCAAAATATTTTTATTTAAGCAAATAAATAAAAATAAAGATAAAAAATTAAAAAAAAAATATTTTTAAAAAATTGTCTTCATAGAAAAAAATCTATTTTTCCACTTTGATACCCTATAAAAAGTCGAATTGGTGGGCGTGGCACATTATCCAATACATATGTCATTTTTACAACAATTACCTGCCAGTCGCCGTTTAAATTATTTGAATATCTTATTTGTTTCAAAAGTTATGATTTTTGCAACCTAAAATGAGAAAAGGCGCTACTGTGCGTCGATTGGTGCACTGTGAGAACTCTTTCAAGGTTCGTTGCGCCCGTCTCGCAGAAGCTCGTTGACTTGCCTATCGATTACCGCCCGCATGACCGGGTTCCTAGGGAAATATCTCTGCTTGAGAGGCCCGTCGTTGCGTTTGAGTATTCGGTGCTCGGCTATGTTGGATACCCCGGAGAGGGTATCATATTTACCCAGTTCCCGGTCCGGGAACTCTTCGATCCATGGTTCGGGGTAGCCGCTGGTCTCAGACTCCTCCGGCTCGGAAGAATCATGGCCCTCGGTGGAACGACCGATCGAGTTAATAGTTCCGCAGAGAGGTGGGCTCTGCTCGATCTGATCCTGGAAGCGAACCCTTCTCCTGGAAGCACGGAAGGGATTACGTCGCACGGCTGTGGCATCTGCCACGGGTAGGACGGGGTTCCAACTGGGTGGCGGGCTCCCTGCCGTGGGCGAGTTCAAGTCCGAGTTGATCGTCGTTATTTAATGGGATGCGCTATCCCCGCAGCTGGCCGGCTCCGAACCGGTCGTATCCTGGCGGGTCTCGAGGGCTATGCTCCGCGTCTGGGTGCGATGTGCAGATCCTGGTTGCTGGCCCAAGGGGACTTGGTGTGCGCGTCCGGCAGGAGACCGAGAGTCTGTCGTCCACACTGCTAGGTGGCTCTGCTCCCGCAGAAAGTCCATCCCCCAGGAGTATGTCGTCGAAGGTGTCTGACATTACCAATAAAATTATGGGCGTACATGAGTTTCCTAGGTGAAGGTTCGCAGCTAGGGCCTGGGTGAGTTTCCGGCATGTCCCGTCTGCGAGTTTGACTTGAGTCCGGGTGTCCCTCGTGTTCCCCCCGTTATCAAGCCCTAAGGCTAGATCCTCACTGATGAAGCTGTGTATGGTGTCCAGGGTGGCTACAAACCCTCCCCCCTCCATGATGATGGCGGCGCGGATTCGTCCATGGTGCCTCCTACTGATTGCGCGGGTTGAGCGGATTCCTCGGATGATTCCCGGTCGTGCGAGGCCCGCTCCCGTTTTCCGAAGAAGATCGCCTGTATTAATCGATCGTCCTTAACCCTGGTTGGCCACAATCCCAGCAAAATAGGAAATAGGTTCCGACACTCCGTGGCGAAGTGTCCTGGTTGGTCGCAGTTCCGGTAGGCGTCACGAACGTTGACTAGCTCCGTCGACGGTAGGGACACTGCGCTCTGGCCCATGTATGCGGACCATCAAGGGCGTTTTCTGGTGAGGGGGCCGGTGGGGACCGGCGAGTGGGCCTCCTGTCTATGTTGAAAACGTAGCTAGTTTCAAGGGTCCGATGTTGACTCGGAAACCGGCATACCGGTGTTCGGCCATCTCGGCTGCGCGTCTCCTTCTAATTGACCACCAGGTGGGTCAATTCCGCCAACCCAGGAACTCGCGGCGAACTTCAACCCAACTGGCCTCCCGACCAGTTAAGAGCACTATCAAGGCCTGGGCCAGATACTTCCTGTCGATCCGGTAGGTATCGGCGCGCTCCTCAATGTGTTCGATAAACCCTAGCGGATCGATCGTCCTGTCAAACGAGAGGCCCCACTTGACGCTTCCTCCTGCCGAAGAAGAACTACGCGGAAGCTGAATAGTGGGTATGGTCAGTGAATAGTGGGTATGGCGCGGACGGGGAAGCTCCCGGTGAACCGACGCGGGACTCGCTATCTAGTGGCGAAAGAAACTTAGTGTCGCCAGTGGGTGAATTCCCGAACCGCCGCCCAAGTTCGTCGAGCCGAACCCGGATCTCCGCTCGGATCTCCTCATAATTGTTCGGCTGACGTGCGAAGGCGTTAAGAAAGCTCGTCGTTCACCGTGCCACCCTGACCGAGGCCGAAACCACCGAGAATGTCCTATGGCGATCTGTCGCTTTCGGATGGCTCAGGGATGGCTCACCCAATTACTCCTCCTGAGTGGGGGCCAGCCTATCCAGGTTGGTGGCCACACACGTGTCCATGAAGCGGCTCCGCGTGGTTGTCCTCGTGGCTATTCTTCTCTGCTGTGTAATTTGCACGTCTGCTCGGCTTTTGTTATGGTTTTGTTGTCGTCTACTGCTCGGTCCCTGTTGCTATGCGGTGTTTCTGCCTTGTTGTTTTCTCCTAAACTATGCTATGTACAGTTGCCCTTAGTGGGTCTTGTTATTTCTTCTAAGCTATGGTTTCTTAAATAATAATAATCTGGACGTTGATGCACTACGGTCAGTACACTCAAGTGGCCCATCGACACCAAGCATGTGCTTGTTTGGGTTAGATGAAAAAAATAGAAAAGAATACGAGGAAAAGACCTACTGGCGTGCTGCCTGGTTGTTTGTTTGCATAAGTACTAAGTGGGTTAGGATTAAGGTTTTTAGTCTATCTACGTTAGATGTTATTGTGTACAAATCGTTATAATTTGCACATAAGACTCTAAAGGGTTCGTGCAATTCAAACGAAGCTCTACATTGACGCAAGACTAATGGCAAATAGAATCTAGTGTTTCTTCTCGGAACATGAAAATTCAGCTGACCTAACAAGTCAGCACATTCTACGTCACCGCGAATAAGATTGAAAATATAGGTAATGCCTATCATCGTTCTACGATTGGCTAAGGAAGGTAAGTTAATTAGAAGGAGTCTACTAGAATATGACGGTAATCTCCGGTCTGCATCCCAGTTTTAAAAGTAAAAAATTCTTTTGAACAGATTCGATGCGATTACTGTGGACTCCATACTGAATCCATACGCAAGATCCATATTCTAAGATAGGACGAACTAACGAGGTATATAATGTTTTAGTAACGTAGGGGTCATTGAATTCTTTCGACCACCGTTTTATAAATCCAAGCACACCCCTGGCTTTATTCACCATGCACGAAATGTGTTCAATGAAGTCAAGTTTGGGGTCCAGGCGAACGCCCAAATCATCAACTATATGAATTCTTTCTAAAGAGCAGCAGTTCAGCGTATAAGTCGCAATATTAGGAACGAAGCGAGAGAATGTCATTAGCTTGCATTTAGAGCCGTTTAAGTTTAATAAGTTTAGCCGTCACCATGTTTGAAAATTATCAAGATCTGTTTGTAAATCAGACTGGCAAGCAGCGTCCTTATATTGCACGCGAAGCTTAACATTGTCAGCGTACATAAGTACTCTAGAGGTAATCAAGACTTTGGGCAGGTCGTCAATAAATAATGTAAACAACAGGGGACCCAAATGACTCCCTTGCGGGACGCCAGATGTAACCCGGAGAACATTAGACAAGCTGTTTTTAAAGAGGACCTTTTGCATCCTGCCAATCAGATAACTTGAGATCCATCTAAGAAGATCATCCGGAAACCCCATCAAGTCAAGTTTCCTAACAAGAAGTGAATGGTTAACAGAGTCAAATGCTTTACTGAAATCAGTATAAATGACATCTGTCTGAAGATTATTATGGAAGCCCTTTATAACGAAAGAAGTGAGCTCCAAAAGCTCCAAATGACATTTTCGAAAAGTTTCGGGATGGCCGACAACTTAGAGATTCCTCTGTAGGAATTATAAATGATTCCTTCCAAATAAGGGGAATGTGGGAAGTTGCTAAGGATAAGGTAAGCAATTCAAGAAGGGGCTTGCACAATACCTAAGCACACAACCCGGTATTCCGTCGGGACCTGGCAAATAAACAGGCTTTACGCGATGAAGATCAAAAAGAAGAGAGCTTTCGTTCAAACTAGGACTGAAAATAAGGTTCGACTTGGGCATGCTGTTAGAAGAAGTCTGATTTGAATCCGTAAAATTTGAATATGTTGTTTGAAAAAACTGCGCAAATAGATCGGCTATTGCCTGATCATTATTTGCGGTTGTATTTTCAAATGAAAGAGAGGAAAGATGAGTCTGGGGCTTACGTTTAGTGTTAACAAAATTATAAAATCGCTTAGAGTCCTGTGAGAACTGAGCCTCGCTGCAGGGCTCAGTCAAATAGATTTTATAACACTGCGCGTTCAGAACGGTGAAGTTTGTCCGAGCTGTTAAATAGGCAGAAAGAGCAGTAGGAAAGCAGGTGCGTCCAAATTTAGCATACAGCCTAGATTGGTGGGTATTGTAACGGAACACATGTAGTAAAAAATGAGTTAATGAAATTGTAAAAAAATGTCTATGGCATCGGCCATGTCAGTGCACATGTATAGATCGGACCAATTAAATTAAATTTTAAATTTTTCGGCCTTTCAAAGTCCGCCTTGCGAAAGGAGAGAAGTTTTGTGACTGGTCGGTCAGAAATACTCTGTATATCAGTCCCAACATCGAGAGTCACATCGAAAGTAGGATGATAAGGATCTTCGGGTTGCGTGAGGGGTACCACCATAGACAAACTATCTCTCGCCGGATCAGATACATAACAAAGATCAAGCAAGCGCTCTAAAGAATTTCGAACATTGTTGACTTTTGACAGCGAAATGTCAAACAAGCCAGCAATAAAGTCATGTTGCGTTGATGCTAAGAGTGTATTTGTGGAATTATTTGAGGTCCAAATAGCCCCAGGGATATTAAAATCACTTAGCACTACTAAATGGTCCGTATCCGAAAGTTTATTGGAAACCAACTGGATAGCGGAAAGATGGTTCCAATATATAGGAAGTTCCGACAAGGGAGGAATGTAAGAACAAGTAATATAAATAAAACTACCGTTAATTGATAGCTTTACACAGAGGAATTCAATATCGTTGCATTCCTCAAAAGTTATTAATTCTGACGTGAGAGTGGAGTCAACCGCTATAAGAACACTACCCCACGTCTGAAAGGCCGATTTAGCCGATAAACCGTTAACACAACTGGAAAAACTTCGGAGCTAAGTATCTCCGGCTTTAACCAGGTCTCTGTGAACACGATAACCAGGGACACAAACGAGAAACTATCCGAATACAAGTTTGGAAGCAAGCTTAAAATCGTTTAGCTGTCGCGACGGCGCACAGTAGCGCCTCTAGAACAAAAGTCGTTGCAAAAATCAAAAAAGTCGATGTCGCAAAAACGACCATACTTAATCGACAGAGGACTTTCCAAGGATTAAGAATCTACAATTAAATCAATTTTAGGATTTTTCTTTTTTTAAGATATGAGCATTCAAAGTTGAAAAATATTTAAATTTTTGCATCATAGGAGAAAAAAATTGGAAATTGGTCGACTTTCAGGTATCTTTTTTTAAAATGTAGATTGCCTCAATTTTTTTACTTTCAAATAAATACTGACAACTAGCTGTCAAACAAACTCAATAACGCAACTTTTTCTACTAGAAACACACATTCTGTGTTCTGCTTTTACTTCGATAACGATAGGTAACGCATGATAGTGTAAAAAGAAGGTAAGGGAGTCATGCCGCGTTGAACGAAAAAGAAATTTTTTTTTTGTCATAAATCATATCTTATTTATTGAGAATATGTGATAAAACTGATGTTTCAATATTCGATGCCGAATGAAAGTTATAGCGCTGAAAATAAATGCCCTTCAGTGCAACTTACTCATGAAATAATTTTTTTTTTTTTTTTGCGTTTTTCTCAAAACCACTTTTTTCCTACTGGCAATCAGGATAGAAAGAAAACTAGTTTACCGATCAGCTCAAAATTCATGGAGCATGGTAAGCATATGAATGGCTATCGCAGGTAGTAAACAATTTTGAAAAGATCAATTGTTTTTTTAATCACTGTGTTCGGAGCAGACCACCAGCACCTAGTCATGCGCGCATAGTTGTACCGCTGCACCCGCTGCGCTATTCGTCGTTATCTTTTCTTATCACTATTCATTATCATTCATTATCTCGCCTAAGCTGTTGTGTTATCTTATTGTAATTACATATTAAGCTCATGCCATATAAAACATATATTCTTGAAGTCAAGCTTTTGATTGGAAGTTGCAGCTCCGACTAGACCGAAAACATAATAAATACGGCATATTTAATTCGACCTATTCGTGCGTTTATATAGCCATCGCCATACAAACACACATTCGTGCGACAGTTATACTCACAGTTGCTAGGCAAGCAATCTAACAGCAAGAACAACAACAACAACAAAGTCAAAGTTTCCGTTGCATCTCGAAGACGCTGCATGTTCGCGGTAAAACCTAAAGGGTGTTTCGTGACCCCAGAAGCGGTCAGACATTTGATTTTTTTTATTAATTTCCCATTACGCCAAAGCCCAATCCATTTTGCGGCAAGTGAACTCAATGAAGTTTTACTTAACGGCTGATTCGGCTGATCAGTTTGACGAAGCTGATTTACTGGCGCGAGTGGAATGGATTAATTCCTTAGATCAGACATCGCTGGAAGGATCGGATTTTACGGCGAGTGCGAGGGACTAGCGGATGGAATTTTCGGCAGCGTTCATGGATGTCAAGGCGAAACTAAATCGTGGTCAAGCGGCTCATCGCAAGTCACAATTGCCGGCCTCAACAGCCGTCAATTCTATATTTATTGACATCTTTGTCTAACTAATATAAATTAATGTAATATATATATAAAGATTTAAAAACTCATTGTTAATCTCTTAGGGCCTACAGAGCATACTATAAATAACAATAAACGTAAGAAAAATGGTATCGAAAGGGTCACCGGAGACATGCTCCAAGGTGATCATAGGCTGAGAGGACCAAGATGCGACCAACGTCATCAGTGGCTTCGCTTTCTCTGACTTTCTCACAAGCTTTTCTGTTTCTCCCACTTCTTTTCTGAATTTATTTATTTTTCTTCCAGTTTCGTCAAATTTTAATCTCGCTAGTACCTGGTTCACTAAATTCTACATCTAGTAATAATAAGTTGTAGTGTTAGTACTAGTGCACGCAAGACCACCATTCACAAAACCGAAGATCTAGAGCCGGATAATAAGGAAACACAAATTCCTACGAATTCCAGACTTAAGAAATTTTTCTAAGAGTTGAGAACTAGCACAATGGTAATTCCAGTATAACCACGTGATGTTAACTTGAATCGAATTAAGAGACCAACGTCTGTTCGGAAAAGAGTCATTTAATGTAGTAAATCAAGTAAAGCTTAAAGCTATTATAGAAGAGTTATATGGAAAAGCTCTACCAGCTGTTATATATTCTAGTTGTAACTAAAGCTAAACATGGCAATGTTCCAACAAACTCCGGCTCAACTCGGATGATAACTTCCAAAATACAAATTTATTAATTTACAGAATTTCGTGTGTTTCTCTTTAGACAATGCCTTCGTAAATACCCTGACACATAGCAATATACTTGGCCTCCATCGAACTAAGGGCCACGACGCTCTGTTTCTTGGATTCCCAAGCCACTGGGGCTCCTGCTACCACGATTATGTAGCCGCTGTATGATTTCCGATCAGATGATTCTGATCCCCAGTCCGCATCTGTGTAACAAACAAGATTGTGAAAATTATTACAATATTTAGTGATACCTTTTAAGTATCTTAGTACTCGTTTTGCAGCTATAACTTGTTCCTTATGCGGGTGGTTATTGTACTGTGACAATTTCGATACCGTGTGAGTAATGTCTGACCTCAATACCACAGACAAATAGTTAAGAGCTCCAATTAACGACTGATATTCGGTAATATTTTTTTTTTGTTGCAATTCTCGTCCGTGCATTTTTCCAATGTAGTTTCCATCGCAAACGGTGTAGGTGCCGCCTTACACTGGTCCATCTGCCATTCTCTTAACAAATTTTGGGTATACCGATGCTGGTGAATGCATATGTCTCCGTGCACGCCGTCTCGCTCAATTTCTAATCCCAAGTAATAGCTTATGGGTCCTCGATCAACTGCCTCAATATGCTCGTTCAACCGCTCAATAATCGCTGCTATCCTGCTGTGGTTTGAAAATGCCACTAACAGATCGTTAACATATAGGGAATTGTATTGATATCGCCACCCGTTTTCCGATCTATGTATATGCAGCTATCTGTCGAGCACTGCTGAAATCTAATATCTGCCAAAATCGTAGATATTTTTAGATTCCACTCGTATCCTGCCTGTTTAAGGCCATATATTGATTTTTTTTGCTTACACATTCGTTCTTGCCTCATCAATAAATGTCTCCGGCTGTCGCATGTATACATCTTCTTGTAGACTCCCGTTTATATACGCCGCCACGATATCAATGTGATTGACGTATAAACCAAACTTCGCAGCAATTGCAGGTATTATCCGAATAGTCGCACATCTGACAACCGGCGCGTATGTATTTTTGTAATCAATGTTACTTTTTGATCACAGCCTTGCGCTACGAGTCGAGCTTTATGTTTTTCAATGCTGCCATCAAGATTTCGTTTCGTGGAAAAAACCCATTTACATCCTAAAACATTATGTTTTTTACTTGGATCCACTAGTTCCCATGTTCCGTTTTTTAGAAGATTTTTGTACTCGATTCTCATTGCCTTTTGCCATTCGTTTTTATACGTGCTCTCCAGTGCTTCTGACGCTGTGGTTGGGTCAGCAATGTATACTTCTAATAAATTTACCGTGGGTTCAACTACAGATACTTTTCGTGGCCTGCGTGGCTGACCTGTACGTAGGACGTCCTCGTTTCCTCGGCTTTGGTGATGCGGCTTCTCCTTCGCTCTCCTCCTCTGAGTCCTGATCTCGTTGATCTGCATCTTCATGCGGACTTGCCTCTTCCTGCGGACTTGCCTCATCCTGCGGACTTGCCTCTTTCTGCGGACTTGCTTTTTCATGCGTCTTGAAATGCCTCACACTTGGCTTCCGATTGAACCAACATTTATAAGGAGTCTTGTCATCCAGCTTTTTAGTAATCGTTCGATTACGTACATAAGTGGTCGTATTTATTGCCTTAGCCCACAGAAATTGGGTTTGAGTCGCCGCCTCCAGCATACACATCGCCATCTCGACTAAAGTTCGTTTGGCCCTTTCAGCTACTCCGTTCTGCTGGGGCGTATAGCTGGCTGTAGTTTGTTGTATAATTCCATTACCTCGAAGAAATTCTCTTAATTCCGCATTGACGTATTCCAAACCGTTATCGCTACGCATACGTTTTACCTTACGTCCCGTTTGTCGCTCCGCCTGTGCAACAAAGCTCTTAAAGGCATTTAACGCCTCCGACTTTCTTCGCAAAAAATATGTCCAAACATATCTCGTATAATCATCGATAACATAACATACATTTTTACATAAATCGCACCACATATAGAAGCCACGCGCATGGGACCGCAAATATCAGTATGTATCAGTTTCAGTTTACTTTTTGTGAAGATCCCATCGAACCGATCGAATGGTTTTCTCGTTATCTTACATATTCCACATGTAACACAATTAAAGTCTTTTGAACTTTTCAATTCCAATCCGCGAACTATACGCTTGCTTGAAATTTCTCGTAAGTCTTTCAGGTTCAGGTGTCCAAATCTGTCGTGACAAATTTCAAATTTTGACTTTTCCGTTGCCTGCGCACTGTAAATCTTCTGTTTACATTTGCTCGACACTTTGGCCAACTTCCCCTCAAACAACTTCACATCTTTGTCGTTAATAGCACAAGCCATTTTATTTGTAAATTTTACTGAGTGTCCATAATATATTATTTTACCAACAGATAAAAAATTGTGGTTCAATTCCGGAACAAATAATACTTCGCGTAGCAAGATGTCACTGCAAAACTGTGATTTTATTTTTACATCTCCTACGCCTTGTGCTTTAACTTTATCGCCTGATGCCATCGTAATGCTCTCGTTGCTCTCTCTTAAAGTTTCGAAGTTTGCTCTCTCTTTGTTGTCGCCAGTTCCTGGCTTTCAGATATACGCACTGCGCACTAGCTGCGTTTGCTTCTCTCTTTTGCATTGCACTTTACGTTTTTTCTTCGATCGTAATTCATAGTCTTCTTTGCGCCCTTCGCTGAAAAAACTTGCTCAGTTCCGTTATTATTTCCAGTCTCTCTATCATCTCTGCGTGATTCCTTCTCCAATATTTAAACCTTCAATTGACTTAGAGTAGGTAGCTGGTCTCTGCATTCCATTGCAACAACAAAATTATCCATGTCGTCCGGTAAACTACACAACAGTAAAATGGAGAGTAACTCGTCTGAAACGTGTACATCGATTTCGCTTAAATTCTGCGCAATCGAACAAAATTTGGTGACTTGCGGAGATATCCTATCGGTGTTTTTGATTTAAAACTTAATCAGTTGCTTAAACAAACTGACTTTTCTGGCTGGTCTATGGGCAAAATTCATTTCATGCAACTTTATCCATGCTTCTTGCGCGGTTTTGCAGGTTCTGATATGAATAAGTTCACTTGGCTTTACGCACATGATAATAGTGGCTAAAACCTTCGCATCATTTCTCGGCCATAACAATCTCTCTGTGGCGGTCATTGTGGGCTCCATACTGCCTATAACATACTTCCACATCTCAGAGGTAACTAACAGACTTTTCATTTGAAGTGACCAACTTTCGTAGTTTTCGCCCGACAATTTTTCAACGTTCATCATTCTGTGCGACTTTTTTTCGTTTATTTTGACTACACTCTTTCTATGCCGAATTAGTATTAAAACACTACCACAAATCAGGGTACCGTGCCGACGTACTTTTCGATTAAATTTGACTTCAAGTTAACAGGGAACTGGGCCCATTACCTTTGTATTCTAGCCTGATTGCACCAAATATTGCCAGCGCGCATTATTTTCTATAAAAAGAAAACAAGAAGAAAAATATATATAAATATAGAAAAAAATAAATAAATCAATAAAAAATAAATAAGTAACGTGGTAAATGAGTCATCTCCGACCCTATAAAGCATACATATAGCATCAGCATCAACAGCCGAGTCGATCTAGCCGTGTCCGTTAGCCCGTTTCTATGCAAACTTGTCCCTCTGTTTTAAAGCTATCTTAATAAAACTGTGCAGATAGTCTTTTATATACTCTCAATTGTATTAAGTCGGAACGATATACATATATACAAGCGAAACGTAAATTTTTAGAAAAAAATTATAACTTCACTATTTTTTAACATACCTTGATTTACTTTCGGTTATGAGCTTTATATATATTTTTTCAGAATTTTGAATTTAATTTTATAGAAATCAATCGGACACTATATCATAAAGCTGTCATAGGAACCATCGGGAAATTTTTAGAAAAAAAAAATGTACGATCGATTTTTCATAAAAATCGGACGACTATATCATATAGCTGCCATAGAAACGATCGGTAAAATAACATTTTATTTTGCATGTAAAAAATGTTTAAAAAAATCAGGAAAATCGGGAAAATGTTTAAGTTAAAAACTCAACCACTTAGAATCCACTTACAACAAAAAGGAAAATATCGCCTGAATCCTTGTTGGATAATCTATCCATTAATGATTTTAATATTTAGGATTTTTAGTATATTAATCAATAATAATGACTAAAATTGAGTTATATTATTAAAGAAGAAATACAAATCAACAATAAGCATTATTTTGGATTTTGATTTTTCTACTTGTGAAGTAGTTCTAAGGCTGGGGTGAAGCTCAGTCACGCCAGGATCTCTTTACAGAAAATTTAATAAAGATAGGAAAATGGGTCTTCGATGAACGGTGGGCTGACTTGAGATGAAGGTTGTCAGCCACCGGGTTACCATGCTGGAAACGGCTTTGTTTTGGTATTTGCAAAATAGCGAAGGAAATCCGTGGCAGCGCGCATTAGGTCTGGCTCATGGCACTCGCAGCGAGGAGACCGAGAGGGATCGATTACGGGACGTTTTCTACACTTTAGGAACTATGCATCTGCCAGGTGAGATCACAACGGGCACTCGCCGAGAAGGTCGTCTCCCTGTATTGGAAGTTACGCCGTCAGCACTCGCTGTCGGCCCAAGCTATGCGGCCGGCTGAGCCTGGTCCCAGAAAAGTTTTCTGGATGAAAAATATTTGTTTATCGTGATATGGATAGGCTTCGGTATTTTTAGTCGGGCAGTAAATAGAATTTAATAAATCTTCATTTTTAAATATTTTTGTATTTTTTTATTCATTTATTTTTTTCAGTGTATTTATATTTTTATAATATTTTTATAATATTTTTTTCCCTCGGTGTAGTTTTCTTCAGTTTAATTTTTTCAGTATAATTTTTCTCTGCGCTTATTTCTAGGGTTTTTTATGCAAATTTTCTCTCGGACATATTTTCATTTGGTTAGAGCTTGAGGTTATGTTTTGAGCAAGGTTCAAGTTTGGATCGAGGCAAAGTTTGAGGTTAAATTCACTCTACGGCGATACCGCATCGAGTCCCGCCGAGATTTTTATATGCACTTGGCCATGTTGGCCGAATCTCCCTGCTGGCCACTCATTGCGGTTTCACTTGCAACACTCACCCGTCTCACTCCGCACACACACATACAGGGACACGCCTGTCTGTTGGGTGCTCCGCCGCTGGTACTGGGCCGGCACATGTCCCTCGATGTCTTCGCTCATAGTTTTCCTGCTTCATCAGCCGTCACTCGACGGCTGGGTTTCCAAGTTTTCTCTTCCTCTGAGATTGGCCGCGTGGCCTGCCGGGCATGTCTTGATCGTCTCACTTTTCGGCGTGCTGGGATTTTTGCTCCCTTGGAGTGGCACTCGCCATCCCCAGTTTTCCCCCAAAAACTCGACCGCCTCGCTCCACGTCTGATTTTCAACTCCCCTGGTTTTTTCCACTGCCAAGTTCTCGTGGCCTCGCTTTGAAACTTCTAGAAGTTTTGTGCATCGCTTTCTCTCGTTCTTTCTTTAGGACGCGTGCAAATTTTCGGGGGTTATTTGCATGGCGTGATCGCGTCCTCTCTCGCTCTCTCCTGCATACTTTATTTATCATGTGACCGCTGCTCGTGGTGAGTTTCGTTGTCAGGCCCGTGTGTGTGCGTCCGTGTGCGTTGAGCTTTTTAAGCTAGCGATGGTAGTTCGCGGCGCCTTAGCTTAAGGGGGTCATCCCATTTGACGAAAAAAAAAATCGATATTTTTTTTTTCCAATTAATATTATCTATAACTTATGAAGAATATGTGGTTAAAAAGATTTTTTGATATTCGATGCCATATGAAAGTTATAGCGCTGTGAAGGTATGCCCTTAAGTGCAGCTTACTCCTGGAATAATTATTTCTTTTGCGTTTTTCTCAAAACTGTGTTTTTCGAACTGATCTCCATCCTAACTTAAAAACGGATGGACCGAATGACTTGAAATTTGTAGGGAATGTTAAACACACGTAAATGCATGGAATGAACTACGATCGTTAAAAAATATTAAAAACTTATATTTTTTTTTAGCAAAAAACTAAAAAAAAATCGGCAAAAAACGCAACTTTTTTTT
>VNJS01000363.1:0-63698 GCA_008042575.1 Drosophila watanabei
AGGCGTGGATCTCGTTGGCGCCTAGGTAGATGGCCTGACCGGGCTTCAGGCGGACCAGATTGAGGAAAAACAGTGACAATACGCCCACATCGCCGGGAAAGTCCGTGTTTAGTTTGGTGAACACGTCCAGCAGATTGTTTTCCTTTAACTCTGAAAATTAAGGACATTGAGACAGCGTTTAATGGAGATTACCCCATTTATAAGCTCACCTTTCTGGTAGTTTTTGGCAATGGTCTCGATGCATTTGGCAATGATCGCCTCGTCGGTCTTCATCAACTTAGCGTAGCACAACTTGACGCTCTCAGCGGTGGAAGCTTCGTGGAGTTGCTCAACAGCCTCCGGGCCAATCAGCTGGCTAAGCGGCTGGAACTCGTCAATGTTGTCCCTTATTTCGCGGGCGGGCTGGAAGCCAACTAGTGCCAGAAATGGCGTCAGAGCAATGGCCAGCTCCGGTTTGTGGTTGGGATCCTTGTAGATCTCCGGGCGCTCCCTGTGCAGCCGCTCCGCCTCGCACTTGTTCGGATGCACCTGGATGCTCAGCGCCTTGTTGATGCTCAGTACCTTGAACAGGTAGGAGAGGTCCTTCTTCAGCACGCGGTCCAGCGTCTCACCGGTTTCCTTAACCACAGAGACACCGCAAGGATGCGTGCCCATCCACATCTCAGAGTAAGGTTCCTCCTCATTCAGCGTGAAGTCCGGATCGTTGGCCATGGCGAGTTGAGCCACCGCCGAGTTGATGCCTTTTCTGCCCCAGTCATAGTTTTTCACCCATCCAGTCAACTCCATTGTTCCCCGAATCAAAAGCAAAAACTGGGCTACACAATCTACTTCATCAAATAATTCTGATATCAGTTCAGTTGGGCGCCGTAATCTGGCAACTCTGCTCAAGGTCAAATTTGCACCCGGGAGGGTCAAAACTTTAATTGTCTTTTCGTCTTTCTCCTGCGGGTTGAGGGGGTGCAGACGGTTGATCTAACACTTTATGGGACGTAGAGATGAAGGGGGAAGCTAGAGTAGAATAATAAATGCAAAAAAACCTGATTAGTGGACCGACGGTCTGGCAGCTCTATGAGGCTAGTGTGACCGCTCACTGAAAATGGGTTTTTGTAAACTGAGCAGTGTCTAATTTAGCGCTTACTTTTACTTTCAAATCCGTTGAAATAAAACTTCAGTAATAATAATTCTGTAGAGGACGGCATATTTCCCTGCAGTTAAAGCCTAGTTTCTTGATATAGGCGTCCTTAAAAAACACCCCCATTTTACAAATATAATGTGGGCTTTTATTGTTTTTGTTGTACAAACTCTTACAATCTTTAACTTAAAACGGTTCAAGTGATGACATTTTTATTTATTTGGTTTTTACGCTCTCGTTATCGTCTATCTTGTCAATCACCTGCTTCAAACAGTCCTTGGTTGATGTCTTTTCCAGATCGCAGATGCGCGTCAGGTCCATGGTGGCGATCTGCTCAATCATC
Organism: Drosophila watanabei; assembly: GCA_008042575.1. Taxonomy (NCBI): domain Eukaryota; kingdom Metazoa; phylum Arthropoda; class Insecta; order Diptera; family Drosophilidae; genus Drosophila; species Drosophila watanabei. The sequence continues at coordinate 1,476 of VNJS01000363.1, forward strand.
TCTTTGATTTTCTCCTGCTTAATGATTGACTTCACGGACTGCCGCACTCCTGCGCGCGCGACACCCTGGGGGCTCTTTGGCGCCTGCTCCGTGGAATCGTTTTCGACTTGCTTTCCCTTAGCCCGGTAGTGCTCCTCGATGATCTTTCGTATTTTCAGCTTGGTAGCTGCTCTCGATTTCTTAGTCGTTTGTCCCATGGCGAGATTCCGAAGCTCCTGAAAGTTGATCTCCTTGGTTGGCGTATCGACGGGTTCGGTCTCGGGTTTTGGTTTTGGGTCAGTCCCTGCATTGTCTTCGGGTTCAATGTAGTCCAGTTCTAGGGACATCTCTTCCACTGTGGCCACGATGCCATCGTCATCGTCGAAATCTATTGGTAACCTTTGTTTAGTCTTTGGTGTTTCTCTTTCTCTTGGAGTTTCCTTCGCCGGTGGCGTTACGGGAGATACTTCCTCCACTTTGGGTTCTGGAGCTGGTTTCTTCTTCTTTTCCTTTACCTTTGGCTTCTGCTCAACTTGGGGAGCAGCAGCTTTTACCTTGTTTTCTTTGATTTTCGTTTTTTCTTTGGGGGGCGCTGGGCGTTTCTTTAGTATTCCAATACACGGCTTTGTTTTTATTCTCACCGGGAGCAGGGAGTTGTACTGGATACCGATGCTGTTAAAGCAGTCAACGAACTCCAAGGTATCAAATTCTTCTTGGAGCGACGACCACAGCTCCGTATTCTGCTTATTTTTGGCCTCAATCAAGAGATGGGTGTAACCCTCCAGCTCCGCTTGAGTATAATTCATAGACTCGTCCTTGCTGTAGGTCCACTCATCGCGGATTTCCATGAAGCGTGAAACGCCACTTTGGGCGGCCAAGTTGGCTATGTGCACGGAGACATTTGAAGCTCCAGCCTCCAGGCGATGCAAGCGGGAAAGCGCCGCTCCACCCGGGTAGTTGGTGCCCGAAATGACAAGCAAGAAGATCGTCATGCCGACATTCAACAGGACGTGAGCTGCAGAGGCAAGTGCCAGGAAGCTGTGCCACGTCGACTTGGCACTGTTCATCCAACTGAAAAGGGAGAAATTCATCAGTTGGCATACCATAAAGTAATTTAAGTCCCACTCACATGCGCTGGCAGGCGCAGGCTGCCGTAATATTGAGCACCGGAAACACGTAGATGATGAAGCGCAGCTCCTTGTGCGGCAATATGGAGTATAACAGCACAAAAGCCAGAGCTGACAAAGCCAATGGCCGAATGCGTGGCTCCAGGGCAATGCCTATGGGCACAAACACCAAAGACGCACCCATAGCCCGGGGCAGGGCCGAGTAGAAGTACCAAAGGAAGGGCGACGTGCCCCAGTTGGAGCTCTTGTTGAGAATGGTATTGTACCAAAGCACTTCGCCCTCCGGCCAAAGCAGGCGGCGCCAAAAGAATGAGTCCACCAGCACAGTGGCCGCCAAAATGCAGAGACCTGCCGGCAGAGCAATCTTCAGCATCCTAATAATAAATAAACGAAATAAGTATGAAATAAGTTGTCAAAGATGGATCACCGCGCACCCGTCAATGGAGAATTTGCGCTGCAGCAAGCTCATCGCCAGCAGGAAACCCAAAAATAGTGCCAACTCGGACCGAAAGATGAGGATGGCGACGCCAGAGCACACGATGAACGGCTTGTGTTGGTCGCGCAGCCAATAGGCAATGGCATAGAGCACTGCAAAGATCTCATATCAATACAAAAAGTGGACGCAAAGACCGAGGCGTAGGACTACTTACCTATGGGCAGGGCAAAAATGTTTGGCAACGGCCGCGTCATGTAGAACATGAAATGGAACTGCGTAATGGTTATGGCGGTGAACCACAACCGCACCTCCACGCCATATATCCTGGTCACGGCTTGCCGCAGGTTAGTCCACGCCACTGATATGGCTCCGGCCAGGACAAGGCGTACTAAGCGGAGTAGAGATTAATGCTGGAGAAGTTGCAGAATTTGGCGAGCTGCCTTTTACCTACATATTGCGCCCAGAACTTATTCACATTCAGCGTCTCGAAGAGCAGCACAAACGGCGCGGAGAGCATGGACACCACCAGGGGTCCGATGAAGGTACGAGGCACCACACCGGGATACTCATGGTGATCGTACTGGGGAGCGAGATGTAAAATAAGGTGTTTAAATTTTAACTTTAAAACATGATTTAAGATATTTTAAGATACCGCACCTCTGTGAAGTTGTTGCGCAGGTAAAGAATGTCATGCATGGCCTGAAGATTGAAGCTCTCCTCCACCTTGGTGAAGGGTGTGTAGACCAGATGGGCCGCCGCCGTTAGAAACACCAGCGCGTCCATGGTGATCTTCGGTCCTCGGGGCGTCTTTGTTGGTCTTATTATATATGCTGGAGCAGCCACCGTCTCATTACATAATGGGTACCGACTTCTATATAGTTTCGCTTCTATCAATATCTATATACCCCGAGTCGTGGGTGGTAGCATTTATATTCCTATCCCAGCCGGCGTTCCTCAAAGATTGCGCTTGGAAACCTTTTTGGTTGAAGAACCAACCGTGTGCTCCACCCGCCTTACAATGAGTGCCAATGAGCAAGCATATATATGCTCAGTCGCGAGTAGAATATGTGTGGTTCCAAAATAAAATCGAAGTAGATATATAAATAGATCCCTCCACGTCGTCGGAGACCACAACAAGAGCGAAGAACAAGCGAAACAACAACAGGTCCGTGCACAACAGCTGATTGCTAATCTCACGGTGTCGTCACATAAGCACTGCGGCAATCATCACTGTACAACACTGGTCGAATCGCTGTCAACGATAACTTCACTTCAAATCGACTCTGGTTTAGCTTTTGAAAATTCAAGTCATTCCCATTTTTTTCACAACCGCCACTCCAGTATTTTTTTGCAAAAATGTCGAAAATGCGCTTGTTAAAGGAGGAAATTGAGATGTTTCACCAGAAGTCATTGCCGAAATATGAAGGACTGAGCCCGGAAGACTTGTATGTGATGTACAAGAAGCTTCAGATGGAGCTGGAGCTTATTCAGGTGCAGGAGGACTACATCAAGGAGGAGCAGCGTAACCTCAAAAAGGAGTTCTTACACGCGCAGGAGGAGGTGAAGCGCATTAAAGCTGTACCATTGGTGATTGGCCAGTTTCTTGAGGCGGTTGACGAGAATAACGGGATTGTCGCGTCGACGACTGGCTCCAATTACTATGTCCGCGTCCTGTCCACCATCGACAGGGAGCAACTGAAGCCCTCGACTTCGGTGGCTCTCCACAAGCAGAGCAACTGCCTCGTAGATCTAGTGCCGCCGGAGGCAGACAGCACGATTTCAATGTTGTCGCCCGACGAGAGGCCTGACGTTAGCTATTCGGACATTGGGGGCCTGGACCTGCAGAAGCAGGAGATACGCGAGGCTGTGGAGCTGCCGCTGACCCACGCCCAGCTGTACAAGCAGATTGGTAAGTGTATCTGAGGCTGAGGCTCCCTCCCACTCATCAAGCCCCTTTTTCAGGCATCGATCCGCCGCGTGGCGTGCTGCTCTTTGGTCCTCCGGGATGTGGCAAAACAATGCTGGCCAAAGCCGTGGCCCACCACACCACCGCCTCCTTTATCCGTGTCGTTGGGTCCGAGTTTGTTCAGAAATATTTGGGCGAAGGACCACGCATGGTGCGAGATCTTTTCCGTCTTGCCAAGGAGAATGCTCCTTCCGTCATCTTCATCGATGAGATTGACGCGATTGCCACGAAGCGCTTCGACGCTCAGACGGGTGCGGACCGCGAGGTGCAGCGTATCCTGCTGGAGCTGCTCAATCAGATGGACGGGTTCGACGAGACCACCAATATCAAGGTGATCATGGCCACCAACCGTGCTGACACCCTTGATCCGGCCTTATTGCGCCCCGGGCGTATGGACCGTAAGATAGAGTTTCCCTTACCGGATCGTCGTCAGAAACGCCTGGTCTTCTCCACAATCACGGCCAAGATGAATCTTGGCGAGGATGTGGACCTGGAGGATCTTATTGCACGTCCAGACAATATCTCGAATGCAGACATCAATGCCATATGCCAGGAGGCGGGGATGCATGCGGTGCGCGAGAACCGCTATGTGGTTAACTTTAAGGATTTTGAGAAGGGATACAAAACCAGCGTGCGCAAGGATGAGGCCCAACACGAGTTCTACAATTAGTTTCATGAGAAAAGGCATAGCCGCTCTACTTATTGCTACTATCAATGTCAACTAATTAATATTTAAATAATAAAGCTTTTTTGATATCCTCCTCGGCAGGCCGCAGTATTTAATCTAGATCAAAAAATTAAATTAAAAAATATAAATTTTTTTAACGGAAAAACATTCAACAAATTTTTCCATTAAATATATACATTTTAATAACGGAAAAACATTCAACAAATTTTTCCATTAAAATATATTTTCAAAAATGATATGCAATAATCGATTGGCGTTAATCGGTGAATCGAGTATATTCCTCTTCCCAGCCGAACAGCTGTGTTGGTTCAAACTTGTTTTGCGAATTTTGCCGGCATTTCGTTTCATTTAATCCTTTTGCTTATTGATTCCGTGCCTCCAAGATGATGCATTTGGAGCGGTATGTGACGAAGATTAAGCCCGCCATTGAGGGATTCATAAAGGAGCCCAACAAGAACACGCTGTCAACGGTGGAGCGCGAAATCGAGGGATTTAACTTTGGGGAAATGCGCATCTACCAGGTGCAAACGCTGGTCCCCTTGGTGCTCAAGCTGGATGAGCTGTCCGGGTAAGTGTGTGACACCACAGTTCCGCCGCCTGTCACGGTCACGTGTCTAGAGAGAAATCATAATAATCGGTGGACTTTCTCACAGGGAAAACCAAGAGCTGCGCACCAGCCTCATGAACTGCCTCAGTAACATTGTCTCGCACTCTTATTTGGCGGATGACAAAGGACTGCGCTCTATCCTAGTGGTGGTGCTGCAACAGATTCGCGATCCCAAGGCGGCCGTTATGCGACCTAATCTTTCCGAAGAAATTAAACTGGCGGCTATACAGTGCATTTTTGAGGCACTGCGCCGTTCCACGAGCGATGTGCTAGAGTCGTTCTACGCCAAGGAGACAGCCATGTTGCTGGGGCAGATACTGCTCACGCTCCTGGAGATTATTGAGCGGGAAAAGTACCGGAAATTGGTGCTGTTAGCTCTGCAATGCCTGCTGGTGGCTTTCTACGTTCACGACGAATCCGATCCGGTGGATGTGGTGCTGCGCAGTCAGGTGGCCGACACCATTTTTATATTCCTTCCAAAGGTCCTTATTGTACTTTTTAAGACATCCCTGAAAGATGATAAGGTCGGCGAAGCCATTAAATCGGTGAGCAAAGTCTTGAATTTCATGTTTTTTCCGTAATAATGAGGACCTTCAATAGATGGCCGTTCAAGCCTTGGGGCGCATAATCTGCATCATGTTCGAGGAAACCACAGACGAGTACATGAAGATGCGCTACGATGTGGATGCCTTTCGAAACCTCTTCAATAACACAAACGACCGCATAGAGCAGGAAGGCGATTTCAACTTTTTCGGCAACAAAAAGGGCTCCATGGAGCAGAATGAGGAGCGACTGCATAAAATGCAAGCCGAGCTGCGTTCACCACAATGGGTGGCGGCCACATCTCGACGCCTGCGGCCAATTTTCGTGGAGACAAGTATTTTGAGGGCACACGAGGCCTTGAGGCTTAGAAAGAGCTATGCCGAAATGTGCTGCCTTCTGCTGACGCACTGTGCCCACAACCTACGGAGTAACTTTATCCACATCTTGGAGAGCGTGCTGGCCCTGTCGGAGGATGAGGACCATGGGGTAGCCCAGCGATGCAGGGACACCCTGCTTCATCTGCAACAGATGCCCAGCAGCCAGGGCATCTTTGATGAGAATGCGGAGATGCTACTCGATGCTCACCTGAACAAATGGCCACGAATTTTGCACCGCTGCGAGGACAACGAACAGTTCGCTGAGCTGCTCTTCTTCAAGGGATTCTTGCGCAGCGTCAATGTCGAGAAGCTGCAACTGCTGCTTCTGGTTCCCAAGAACCTTGAGATGTTCGTCACCTGTCTGTTGACGGCCCTTGACTTGCGCACCAGCCGGGAGCTTCTGAACGAGGAGTACTCTCTGCGTCGTATCCGCGAGGGTGACTCCAAAGACCTGGCAGCAGAGCTGTCCAAGCTGACGTGGCGCCAGTTCAAGCATCTGGGCTCTGACCGCACTGTAGCGATACTGTATGACATTGCAGCAATTTTGGGAGCTGAGCCAGCGTTAAACCGTCTGATCTTCGAGTATTGCCAGGACCTGATTCAGCAAAGGTCCACGGCCATGAACGAGGCTGTGTTACTCTTAACTGTGATGGTGACGCGGCCGGCGGCGAAGGCGGCGCGTGAAAGTCGGCTGGTGCTAGCTAAACTTTTGCTGGATCAGTTGCTCCGCGATGAGCATTGGAATTTGGCCCTGCAGCCGGACGCAGCCTGGCGACTCAAAGTGGACAAGCCCACTCACTGGTTTGAGGAGCGTACCCCGGGAATCTATTCCTCGGCAGTGGAGGTTCGCACCCAGGACTGCGATTCCGATGACGAGCAGTCGGAGCAAGTGATTAGTAAGCGAGTAAGCATTACGGACGCCCAGTTCAATGTGTTGCACACCTGCCTGGTGTTGGATGCAGTGGGACACTGTGCCACATTCATTGGTGACACATTCGACAGGTACATATTCCTGAGTCTGCACAAGGTGCTCCTTAAGGTTGCCAGCAGCAACACCATTATCCACCAGGCCGCCAGCTTCGCCTTCGTTTCCATGCAGCTGGCTCTAAAATATGCCGAGCCATCGCACTTTATCGAGTGCTCTACGGACTACATCACTTTCCACTTAAACGCGTTGCTGAAACGACGGTCGACCGAGAGCACCGCTGCCGTGGACATTCTCACCGTTGTGCTGCAGTACAGCAGCCGTGGTAATGTGCCCCACCTGGATAGCTTATTCCATACCATACGTGAGGAGTGCTCCAAGTCCCACCAGACGGCCAATGTACACTCGTATCTGCGCGTGTTTAATGCATTCCTGAAGCACGTCTCCGAGTGGCAGGGCGACGCCGATGCCGAGGTCAATGCCGTCGAGTTGCCAATGCAAGTAGACGATGAGCAGAGTGTCCTCAGCTCATGGACAAATGTGCTCAAGAAACCGCAGCTACTGGAGGATCTTAATGACGACGCCAACATGACTGATGCGCCTGCCCAGGGTGCTAAGGAAGATGCAGGTGCAGATGATGATACAGTGCCGGAACCCACGAAGCCCGTGCTACCCCGCCATGTGGAAATGGTCAAGGACATCCTAAATCAGGTAATCAAGTTCGTTTCGACCGCTGAGCAGTCGCAGCAGATAGCGGCTATAGAATGCTTCTCAAGTGGCTTGCCCCTGCTGGCGTCCTATGAAAACGAGCTCCTACCACTGGTTCATCTGGTGTGGCAGCCCCTGGTAGAGAAATTTCGCCAAAAGGATGCCCTGGTGCTTAACCGTTGCTTTACTCTTCTTCACTTACTGGGCGTTCATGCCAAGGACTTTATATTGAAGCGGAGTCTCAGGTATGTTTTGCAGCATTTTCCCCAACTTCTTCGTACAATTGTATGTGCCGCCTTTTCAGCGATGTGATACCTCAACTGAAGCAGTTCCTCAAGGCGGCCAGTGTGCACAGCAGCAGTAGGGAAGCCAAGCAGCAGGCCAAGACCCAGGAGTATAAGCTGCAAGTGAAGCTGCTCCAGAGCCTCGCCGACTTTATACTCGGCCTTCAGATAGAGGGAAAACATCTGCACGAGCTAATGTCGACGGCTACGCTCTACCTCTCGCAGTTGCAGGCGCAGGAACTGCAGACGCTGGCAAGACAGTTCTTCCTCGAGCTGGCTGTCTATAACGGTCCATTTGTCTACGTGACGCTCCTGCAGCGGGCACATCTCAAGGACTACAAGGCTAACGTTAACCAAATCCTCGGAGCCATGGGCTTCAGCATAGCTGGTAGTGAGGCCAAAGTGGATGACCTTGACCAATAAAGAACAACAGACACCGACCGTCGTTTTTATTATGTATTTCACAATTGCTCTAATTCTGATTTTTCTGGTTCACTCGATGATTAACATTACAGGCTTTAATGCTAGATGTGTGTCTTTTAATGCGCTTCGGGTAGCTTACATACTGTCTGCCTCTGTACGTAGGAGTATGCAATAGTTTTTGGATTGAAAACATCATTGGATTATTTATTATTGAGGTATCTCTAACTTGAATAGTTTTATTAAATATAAACAAGGCAAGGGTTTGTTTGAACAAAACTTGTTTTTTACACAAATGAAGCGTGATCCGCGAACAAACAAAATTGAAATAGAATTTCCCGTTTGGTAGCCGAAAAAAATTAAATGCTATGCATAAACAAACTGTCTCTTTCTTTTTTTGCAATTTTTCACTTACAAGTGGAACCGCAGATGCTTGGCACCGATATAACTTAGCATCCGACTTCTAAAGCCACTCTATACAATATAACATCTCTCCGATCTGTATCAAATATAGCTGAATTTATAAAATGATTGCTGTCCTCCATTTTATCATGTTCTGTTTATCCCGTGCATGCCCTTCCTTGCCTCCATCTCGCAATACTTGTGCTTAAGTAGTGAAGCTAGCAGCTCGCTGTGTGCATAAAGTCTATTGAGCATCTCCTCCGAATCCTCTGCCGTTGCCTCTTTGATCGTTTTAAGCTGCACTGCTCTGCGGTTGTGGGTTCTCAAGCTGTTGGAAAATTTGTTGTGTTGTGTTGTGTATGTTGTGTGTTTAGCTATTGAAGTTATTTAGGAAACTGACTACGCCAGCCAGTTCATTAGGCTGTTGGCATAGGCCATGGGCTTGACGTCGGGATGCGGCTACAAGGATAGTAAGCGTTTACTCATCATATCTTTATGGCATTGCATGCTCGCACTTACCACTGCCTCGAAGGATTTGTAATTTGGTTTCAAGTTGTTTCCAGTTATGGTAATAAATGCGCCCATATTTCCCATAGTATCACTGAAAATAAAGCTCTTACGTTAGAGAACGGTTCCAGTGATGCCTCTTCCTCTATGCTTACCAATAGTTGGGAGCTGAGAAGACTGTTATGCATTGACCATTGTGGGCCACCTCGTAGCCCATATCCTTGACCTCGTGACTGCGTATAATGTAGTCCAAGTTGTTGTTCTTGCAGAACGCTTCGGTCACGTCCGGACCGAACTGGATGCCAACTCCGCGTTTGGATGGACCGCGTCCCATCCACTGCTGCGGATCGGACCACAGAAGCTCGCACATGAGCCCCTCCTCGGGCGGCTGGCAATTGCGCTCAATTCGGCGGATATTGTCCAGGGTTACGTTGTCCGATGAAAAGAGACCGCCGTGCATGACGAGAATCTTCTCATTGATGCAGTGACACAGTGGCAGCCAGTTGAAGACCTGCGTGAATATATCGGCCATTGCGCTGGTGTACTTGGCCGTCACTTCACCGGTGAATCCGTACATTTGATTCATGTTGATGCTCTCATGGTTGCCTGAAGTTCATCCGATCGATTAATTTGTGGTTATAAGACACAGACCATCGCCACTTACCACGCGACAAGAAGAAGTGATTGGGATAGAGCAGCTTAAAGCCAAACAACGTGAATATGCACTCCACGGAGAAGGAACCTCTGTCAACAAAATCGCCATTGAACAGGTAGGGATTCTTCTCAGATGGCAGTCCGTTTATCTCGAAGATATTCATCAAGTCGTAAAATTGACCGTGAATATCGCCGCAGATCGTAAACTTCTCCTCGTCCGGCACAGTGATGTCCACTAGCGGGGGCTGAGCTCGCATATACGCATCAATCTCGCAGAGTATCTACAACGAAAGAAAGTTTAAGGGAAAGCTAAAAACTAGACTGGGATAGACCTCACTTTGTATGCAAATTTGCGATGCAACCGCTTCTGCTCCTTGTAGTGGCTCATTAAGTCCTTCATAAACTGCAGAGTCACCTTTCCGTCCTCCAGCTGCGGACCCTTGTAGTCATCCTCAATAGCTGTAAGATAAAGTGATCCTTTTATCTCCTCTTCTGAAAATCTGCAAGCTGTGCGCCACTTACTTATATTCTCCATATCTCTGTACATCTCGGAGAGCGTCTTCTCGGGCTTATCAATCGCAATGGCCCGCTCGAAGGCGCGCATTTTGACGATCTTGTTGCATTCCGTGAATTTCAGCTTGGCGTCCTTGTCGTTGGGTCGGCACTTGGCCACCTAAAAGTGAAGTGCATGAGCATTCCAGGGGTCAGAGATGAGTCATAGAGCTGCAGAGTATGATTACTTACAAATTCAAAGTCGCAGAGGGCCTGCTTGAACTTGCCGAGGGACATGTGTGCCGCTGCCCGTCGATAGTATCCCTTGAGGTAGGCAGGGTCCGCCTTCACCGCCGAAATGCCGTCCTGCAGGGCATAGCCGAAGCTCTCCTGGCGCAGGTGAGCCAACGATCGGTTGGCGTAATATATCGCGCTGTTCGGATGCAGTTCTATGGCTTTGGTGTACATGTCGATGGCTTTTGTGAACTCCTTGGCTGTGCATGGGAATAGGGGAGGGGGAGGCGGTCAGTATTACTAATTAGGCCCGTCGAGTGGAAGTGGCCGGAGACTTGTAAATTATCACACAGCGATACCTTTTGTACATCCGCTTTAAGGTTAGGGTGAAGGGGCCCTCCGAAACTAGGGTCTTCCCGGAGTGCGCTGGCGCTGACGCCTGCACGATGTCCACCTGGCGTGGGCGCCACGGTGGAAGTGATGTGGGGGCGGTACTTACTTTTGAGCAAATCGTTTCCCTGATTCTTGAACTGCTCGGCCGCGGCAAAATCCAGATCCGCTTTCGAAGTGGCATTTGTCTGCGCTTCCGGGTCCTTGGGCCCCGTAATCTCTGCAGTGGCCGTGCCCTGTTGCTCCTGCTGGCCCTCGGCTGCCTTTTTTATTTCCAGCTCGGACGAAGACATGTTTTTTGTAACAAAATTATTTTCTTAAACTTATTTACTGTCTGAAAATGTTCGAGGGTTGGAAAACGACAAACGGAATTAGTACTAGTGTTGCTCAACACGCGGCTTTTCTTAGCGATACATGCGGGGAAAGAAATAGAACTGCGATCAATTGGGTTAATCACCTGTGTAACTGTGGCGCGTTACGTTTAAAAAGCACCTTTACTGGCTTTACTTAGTCAAAGTGTATAAATTTTTAAAGTTTATCGAAAATCATATGATTTGAGGTAGGTTTGCACCAGAGCTGGAACCGTGCCACGGCGTCTCACGTGTGGTTGCAAAAATAATTTGCACAAGAGGGAAACACATGAAACAAGCAAAATCATGTTTGTAGTTTAATGCCAAAATATGTTTAAACAAAATAGCATAATGAATAAAGCTCAAAACCGTTTGTGGAAACATACCATAGCTTGAAACCATGCACAGCTTGGTTCCAAAATTACTCACGTGTGCATCACTAGCTTAAACAAAGCCGAGCTGTGGGAAAAAAATAGAAGCGGAAACGGGTTTTACTGTTGGTAACTTGGAAGCCTTAGCCAGCATTCAGCACTCTGGGCAGCAGTCTGGATTTGCAGCCGCATCGACATCAACGCCAACCGATCCCTAATCCGTGCCAGCACATCGCGAAGCTGATCGACAAGCCACCAGCCAAAGCCAGTGCGGGGGCGTCACCGTCGTGGGAAAAAACAACAGCAGAAACATAAACAAACGGCTGGAAGATGTCTATGAGCAATCTATCAATTGACGGCGAGTTCCGTTACATTATCCAATGGTTTAATGAGTGGAGCGAACTGCAGCGGGACGACTTTGTCTACGTTTTAGTAGAGTATCTGACTCGTGGCTGCAACGCAGACGTGGGCGGCGCCGGCGCAGATGGGGGCGGCGGTGTCTATGTGAACGGCTTGGTGAACTCCCTGGCCAATGCAGCCGTGCAGGACAAGCCCATGAGCCTGTTCCAGTGCCGCGTAAGTACACAGTAGAAAGTTTGAACACAGCTCAGCAGCCATACTAACGGTTCATTGTCCGAAGATTAAGCTGTTCCGTGAATGGAGCCCCAAATGGCCGATCGAGTTCAAATGCAAGCTGCAGGAGAAGATCAGCGAGATCGACGCGAAGGTGGGGGAGAAGATCATCAATGAGCTGAGGGGGCCGCACGGTGTGCACAATGGCGATGTTGCCGTGCATTTAAATGCAAATGGGGCAACGAGCGACGATGGCGGCGGAGAGCATGAACTGGAGCAGGCGGCGGTGGCAGTTGTGGAGACTGAGGTCGCAGCTTCAGCATCAGCGCCAGTGGTTGTGGCAGAGCCAGCTTCCGAGGCAGAGGCGGACAATGACAATCGCTTAGCGGCAGTCTTGAGCCAAGAGACGCCCGTTGATGATGATGACGACGGCGACGCGGAAGAAGAGCCACGAGCACAATCTGCTGGCAATACCACTGCCGATGTAAATGGCCATTATCCAGCGGCTGCAGTGACAACGATTGCAGTGAATACATCTCCATCGCCATCCCCAACCCATTCTACGACTCCAGCGATCGTCGAACCTGTAGAACAGGTCGAGAATAGCGTTACAGTCACCGTGGCAGCCTCAGCCGCAGAAGTTCCCCCGGTTGCCTAGAGATGCAGCCGAGCCGCTCGTTAAAGACAAACCAGACCGACTATGAAAAGGCTTCTTAATAAGTTAGTTAAGTATTTTAGCTGTACGCCATCCGCAACTTCACATTCCATTTCCACGCGATGCATTTCTAGTTATGTAATCGAATCGGTGTCCACAACCCTGGGCACTCGGCCAATAAGTAAGACTTTTTCGCATTCCCCAGCCCTTTAGACCCCAACATCGAATATCTTAAGAGAGTATAAATTGTAAGCATCATTAAAAGAGAAGAATAGTGCTCCATCCATTCTACATTTATCCCTTATCCTTTATTTTTATATTTGGTAACTAGCTCAGTTCGGCTTTAAAACATGTTTTTGTGTCATCGGGTTGTTGCTGTTCTGGCCGTTGGCCGGTTACTCATAGTGCTCTTGGACCAGCTACGGCTGCTCTTTGGCCCAATCTGTGTTTACGGCCTGATAATTGGTTTTCTCGCGTCGCTCTCTTTCCGTTTGTGATTCGTCGCCGTCGCTGAAATCGAAATCACAAAATCAAGAGCTAAAAGTGGAAGTAAGATATGCATACGGCTGGTGTGGAGATTGAACCAATTTATTTCAATTTCGCGCTTGGACCGACAACGTTGTGGCCGCGGAGTCCGATTCTCAAATTATCTCAACTGAAATGCTCCGTCCAGAACCACTCGTCGCCACTCTGTTATTGAGCATCCTGTTGCTCCTGAGAGGTAAGTGAATCAGTTCCCGGGCATTCCTATCCCGGAAGAACAAAAGACTCAGCAAGCGAACGTGCCGCGCGGGCAGGGTAATTAAGGAATAACCCGCTAAGTGGGTCAAGGCCAACTAGAAATTCCCAACCGACCAAGCGAAGGGCAATAAAGCGATCGCGAACGCTGCCGCTGCTCCACAAAAGTGAGTGAGTAATTGCCGCTGGCACTTCTGGTTTGCTGGTTTTCTGGTTCGCGATTGCCGACATTGACCCTGGCGGCGCGCTTGCTTCTTGCCTTGTCATCCAGCCTCTAGTCGGCTCTCCTCGTTTCAGCGTATCCCGGTGCCGCTGCCTGCAACTGTGTTCGCCTGGGCGAGTGCCCGCCCTTCGCCCGCCTCTTGCTTCACCATGGCCCCGGCGAGCAGTCCGCCGTTTTCGCCAAGGTGCATTCGGCAAGCTGTGGCTTCCAAGGCCTTGAGCTGCTTGTTTGCTGCCCCACATCACGCAAGCGCTACCACGATGAATCATCCTCGGCCAAGACGAGTCGCATGCTGCGTTTCGCACCGCCGGGCGACCGCTGGATTTGGGATGACTTTGATGACAGCACGGCGAGCAGACATTCTCACTCACACTCCCAGTCCCAGATTGGTTACTTGGAAGCGGAAAAAAGCCTCCATGACTACTGGGATTTCAAAGAGCAGCGAAACTGCCCTCAGCCATTGGAACCAGAATTCTTTGACCAGCGCTTTGGCGGCGGGCACCATTTTCTCTATCATGTAGAACACGGCAGCCAGGACGGAGCGCGAACCCCGCGACCAAATCCCATGGACAGACCCATTGTGTTTCCCGGGGATCTGCGCTTTTTGCGCCAGGGCGGGGAAGATATAAGCGTCGACTCAAGCGAAGGACCGCCCCTGGCACCATTCACTACAACTCCATCTACAACGATTGTCCCAGCTCCAGCTCCTCCCACTACTACAATCCCTACATCGCCAACACCCGACGCTGTGATGATAAAGCAAAATAACACTCCAGAGTGCGGGATAAGCGTGGAGAGTCGACTGCTGGGGGGAGAACAGGCCACAGCGGAGCAGTACCCGTGGCTGGCCAGAATAGCCTATCGAAACCGAAGTGAGTACCGTTACGCCCTAAAAATCTTCAATTTAGAATTTATTTAACAAGCCCCTAATCAACGCAACACCCGTCTTGTAACTGTGTGTGTGTGTGTGAGGGAACTCTTGAAGATCCTGGTCCGGAGAGATGTTGTTGTGTGAATCCTAGCCAATCTCGTTGGCCACGATGCCCAGCCTCGTGGTGATAAAGACTCCGGCGGCAAAGAGCAGAGCAGCCAGCGCCAGAGCCACGGGTCCTCGATTGTTCGGAGGTGCGGAAAAGCCACGGCCCTGGTTGCCAGGATCCTTTTCCTCCGGAGGATCAGGGCCTCTAGGTCCGCCCTTGCCACACTTTCCACACTGGCTTCCGTCGCAAGGTTTGGGGCCACAGGTCTTTCGCTTCGAGGGAGGAGGGGCAGCATTGCCGTCACGAGAAGGACAGGCAGAATTGTCGTCACAAGAAGACCTGGCAGCCCCAGCCCCAGCACTAGTACCGCATCCTCCTCCCTTAGTTTGGCAAGGGGCTTGACCTGGTGGAGGTGTCGGTGCTTTGCCTCTGGCACAGGGACACGCGCACATCTTTTCCTCGAAGCGGCTGCGGAATAGAGAAAGACGAGTTTTTAAAGTGTTCTTCCATGATTATGTTTACAGCCAGCAGCCGTATTAGCTTCCGCTGCTCCGGATCCCTAATCTCCAGTAACTACATTGTCACCGCCGCCCATTGTGTGGTGAACCTGGTCAGCGACCTAGAACTGTAAGTTGGAAGCAGAAAGCGACTAGTGCGTTCTAAACTGAGCTATACTTTCACATAGATCCCATGTGAGATTGGGAGGCACAGATGCAACGAATGTGTTGGCCATCAGCCAGGTTCAGGTGCATCCCAACTATGATCAACCCCGATATGCCAATGACATAGCTCTTCTGCGAATCAACACTACAGGAGGTAAGTGGTTCTGACTCTCAAACCCAAGTCACTATCTTTCGCCTATTCCCTTCGCTTCGGCCAGGAGTCGGGATTACGCCCATTTGCTTACCCTTGAACAGCTCGACGACACTAGGGAACAGTTTGGTAGGACAAACGGGAGTTGCAGCCGGTTGGAGTACTAGGAATCCGGAAGGTGAGCCTCGAAAAAATATTGATTGTCTATATCTGGTCTATGGAGTTGTAAAACTAACTTTTACTGTGCTCAAAGCTTGCCAAGATCAGCGCTTACTGCGTTCATTTCCGGTTATACCTGAGAATAAGTATTTCCCCCACCTTTAGGTAGTGGGCCAAGCAATTCCTCCTCCGGGGTGCGTTTCATCCGCTTGCCGATAGTGAACACCACCAGTTGCGCCATCGCCTATGCCAGCCTCAGCGAGAACTTCCAGCAGCCGATCGTGATCACGCCGAGCCATCTTTGCGCCCAGGGACAGCCCATGAATGATGTGTGTCGCGGGGATAGCGGAGGTCCCTTTATGGATGACGGAAGCTCTGGTCTATTTGGAGCAATTGGACGCCACACACTCATCGGTATCGTGGCTTTTGGACCCACGTTGTGCGGAGTGACCACCATTCCCGGAGTTTACACTCTGGTTAGCAGCTTTTCCGATTGGATCGTGCGGACCATCAACGGGGGAACCAATCAATGACCGGTGGTCTTTTTGGCAAACCAGTCCAAGCTAAGTTCATCCAAAGCCTTCAATGCCAAAGTCAAAGAGAATACCCAAAAAATATAACATTAATTTGGGATAAATAAAATCATTTGAAAATATATAGCATTGACTTCTTTTCCGTAAATCACAGAAAAGCTTAGTTAAATGGGGATAAAAGTGTGTACATTCATTCGACTACCTTATAGACTAAGAAGTTTGTTTCCCACTTGGTTAACTTCGTAAAGTCAAGATCAATATCTAATCCCACTATTATGTTCATGACTGATTTCGAGAGTCACCCCGAAAAGCTTGTGGGACAAAGCTCGTGAGAACACTGTGCAAAGCCACTGGCCCAGCTTCAGTCGTGTGCCAAGCTTCGCTTCGGTCACTCCGCTCTCCGCTTTGTGGGAATTCCGATTTAGTCATCACATCTGTGTCGTCCATATTATCGTGCCGTTTATTTTGATAACTGCTTCTGCGATCGATCTGTGATACCGCATAGTACCGAGACCAAGAGCTAAAGACAAACCACACTGACGACGTCTTGAGAAAGGATTAAGCTTGTGTAACAAAAATGTTTCAACTACCAGTTATCTGCCTCTTTCTGGGGATCTTGGCGAAATCATCGGCGGGCCGTAAGTAAATAAAATTGAAGAGTTTGGCAATGGGACTCCCACAAGATTCACATCTTCTGGGAATGACAAGCTTATTTGTTTTGCTCGGGCCTTCTGAAACCTGTTTTCACGCTTCTATAACTAATAACCGAAGATATTCACAAAACCAAATCGTTAGCTTGATAAATGAAAGCGGTAACTTACATGCGTCTTCAATACTCTCCACGTCTAGAGTTCTATTTCCCCAATGAGGCAGCTCAGGTGCCAAACTATGGGCGCTGCATCACGCCCAACCGTGAGCGGGCCCTGTGCATCCACCTGGAGGACTGTAAATACCTCTATGGCATTTTGACGACCAGTCCCCTAAGGGACACAGACCGCCTATACCTGAGTCGCAGCCAGTGCGGCTATACGAACGGCAAGGTGCTGATCTGCTGCCCGGATCGCTATCGGGACAGCTCGCCGGTCACAACAACGCCGACCAGGCCCAATATCACCAGCACCAGCTTGCTACCACTGCCCGGTCAGTGCGGCAATATACTCTCGAATCGGATTTACGGTGGCGTAAAGACCAAGATTGACGAGTTCCCTTGGATGGCGCTGATCGAGTACACGAAAGGTGAGAGCAATGAAAATCACTAGAAGCGTCGTATATAGCTCACCCATAATTATTCCCACTATGCAGCTGAGGGCAAGAAAGGTCATCACTGCGGCGGCTCCTTGATCAGCACGCGGTACGTGGTGACCGCCTCTCATTGTGTCAATGGTAAATCGCTGCCCACCGATTGGCGGCTGACGGGGGTACGCCTGGGCGAATGGGACACCTCCACTGATCCCGACTGCGAGGTCGATGTGCGTGGCATGAAGGACTGCGCGCCCCCGCATCTGGATGTGCCCGTGGAACGCACTGTGCCACATCCTGCCTACATTCCAGGCTCTAAGAACCAAGTCAACGATATTGCGCTACTGCGTCTCGGTCAACAAATTGAGTACACCGACTTTGTGCGTCCGATCTGCCTGCCACTAGATGCGAACCTGCGAGCTGCAACATTCGACGGTATCACCATGGACGTGGCTGGCTGGGGCAAGACGGAGCAGCAGTCCGCCAGCCCCTTAAAGCTCAAGGCGGCCGTTGAGGGATTCCGCTTGGACGAGTGCCAAGGCGTCTACAGTGGCCAGCAGATTCTCCTGGAGGAGACTCAGATGTGCGCTGGCGGCAAGGAAGGCGTTGACTCCTGCCGCGGCGACTCCGGTGGCCCGCTCATTGGACTGGACACGAACAAGGTCAACACGTATTACTTTTTGGCAGGCGTTGTCTCCTTTGGACCAACACCGTGCGGCCTGGCTGGCTGGCCGGGTGTCTACACACTGGTGGGCAAGTATGTTGACTGGATCCAGAACACTATCGAACCCTAAATGTTGTATGGATTGTAAATTGTGTTTATGTAAATAAATTGGACCAACAAATCTGTTTTTCAATTAAGTCTTGAAAAATTAGCTGTTGGGCAACCCTGTGGTTGGCGGCTTTTGATAATAACGTTGTGTGTTTTGTTGCAAAAGTGTTGCAAAATATTGTTTGAGATGGTGAAATAGAAAAAGTTCTTGAAGTTTTTGTTTAGGTTATCTTTTCTGTATTGCAGAAGAACATGAATTATTATATTAGTACATAATATTTAACCAACTTAAGCATAGATATGAAAACAAATAGATTTCTTCCCCTTTTTCTTTTTCTCAACCAAGGCATTTTGCTTCTTGGGAGTGGTCATGGGTAATAGCTTGGCAACCATTGCCTTGGACAGGTCTATCTCCTCTTCCCATCAGAGACTTCTCTTATTCGTCATCGGAGCCAGAGTCTTCATCTTCGCCACCTTGTCCTCGACACAATTAGCATCATTACCTTTGATGGACTTGTACTTTTTGAATAGGGGAACCTCATTTTTTTCGTCGGTCCAGTAGCCCAACATAGAAACCGTGGCATTGCCTACAAGACGCAAGGAAATTTAGATAGCTACAATTTTCAAGAAACTCGAGATCACCTTCAGCTGTGAACATTATTTTTTCGCCCTTGGCAAAGTTCAAGTCCAGCGACGCCTGGGGGATCACTTGCGACAATGTGGCCACAATGAACTTAGACTTCTTGGCGATAAGGTAAATCCTGGCAATCTCACCCTCGTCGATGGCGACACCCGATACATGGAGAGATCTTGGGGTGCAACAACTGTACTCGGCACCTTGCTTCATTTTTAGACCTAGGCAGCGGGAAGTTTATAAATTAAATAAAAACTCCAAGCACCTGTTTCTAACAAGTACTGGCTTTTTCAGGTGAGTTCAGGGAGACTAATAGTACGGTTTAATTATATATGTAGGAAGCTAGGCAGTGTAACTTACCAAAAGGCACGGACATCTTGCAAGAAATCTGCAAATAAAATAGAAATATAAAAAGGAATTGAATCGCAAACGAATATTTTGTGTAAGCATGAAAGGACGCATCCCACACTGCTTCCCTTTAATAGTGAATTGATAAAAACTATTTTTTCACCTACCGAAAACTTTAAACACCAAATTTAACAAAATTTTCTTTAATAATGGCGTCCCGGACAAAAGCGCGACCGTTTAAATCCTCGAAATGAAGTTTTGCTGTCTGGCAACTCTGTAAAGTTGGAAAACAATCGATAAATTGAATTAATTTTATTATTCGGTGGTTGTGTTTACTCTTAAGAATTTTTTAAGGCCTTGAAACACTTTCTGACATATGTACATTGAGTTTAAAGATATATTGGTAATTTATAAGAAAAATCACCTGCATTCATAAAAATTAAAAAACATATTTTTCTTTATATCTGATCTCATTTAAGGTTATCTAATCTTAGTTTATGTTTAACATTTTTGAATGTACCTCGTTTATAGTATGATCATAAACACTCAATTAAATTAAATTTAAATTAATAAAAATTAATACGATTTGGCAGCCTCTGAAAGCAGAAAAGTAGTCTGGCAACTCCGACTGGTGGTAAAAATGTTGAAGAATATCTACGTAACGCCGTTAAATTTGCTTAAATCGGCCACCAGCTTGCAGCAACAAGTGCGAGTAAGTGCTATTGACCATCTAGAAAGCGATCCCCATTCATCACAAACCGATTGCAGACCACGTTCGTGCTCAAGCGCAAATATGACCCGCCGCTGCACAAAACCAACGAGAAGCCGCGCCGGATGAGGGCCAAACACTTCATCTACGAGCTCGTGGAAGATACGCTGGTCAAGAAGCGGCCCAACATGGAGGCGGTGCTGAAGACCTTCGTGGAGGGCGTTGGGGACAAGGGGGACGTGGTGTCCATGAAGCCGCATTTCGTGTACAACAAACTGCTCCTCCCTGGCCTTGCCGACTACAATACACCAGAGAACGTGGCCAAGTACGCCAAAACTGAGGCAGAAAAGTCGGCGGTGAAGCATAGCTCGGCATACGCCCAGCGCACGGTCAATATGCTAGAGTCCATTGTCCTGGCGGTGGTGATGAACAAGGATGAGCCGTGGGTGCTGGAGCCGTGGCACATCAAGGCCTCTTTGCGCAAGGCCGGCTTCCACTGCCGGGAGGAGTGCATAACTTTGCCCAAGGAGCGCATCGAGGGCCCCGATCTGAAGAAGGAGAACAAGGATTTCTACTGCACTGTGACCATTAATAAGCTGGAGCAGGCGCGGCTCAAGTGCCGTCTGCACCACTGGAGCACAGATCCCAGTGAACGTCTCCCCTATGTGCTGGAGCACTGGAAGCAGATGTCGGAACCATTGCTGGAGGTCGGCTTGCCCGAGAAGACCGTAGGGGATAAGAAATAAACTTGTTGATTTATGAACAGCGCGGAAAACAAAGTGTTTATTTTAACATTTTATCAAGTTTTTGCATAGAAAAGTTGTACCTTAAGGCTACTTTACGAGTCTACATATATGATGTGGGATAGATTTATTAGTGCACTGCCTTCAGCTCCACCTCAAAAACTAGTGTCGAATTGGGTGGAATGGTCGGGGGAGATCCGCGTCCTCCGTAGGCCATGTGCGCCGGGCAGGTAATGCGACGCTTGCCGCCCACCTTCATGCCGGCGACGCCAACGTCCCAGCCCTTGATCACCTCGCCACCTCCCAAAGCGAACTTGAAGCCCTTGCCCTTGAGCAGGCTGTCGAATGTCTTGTTGTTCGACTGCAGGCGGCCGATGTAGTAGACCGAGACTCGTTTTCCCGGCTTGGCCTCCTCTCCCTTGCCGGTAACGACATCCAATATTTTCACTCCGCCGGTAATGGTGCGCTCACCTGCAGGTTGCTGTTGCTTGGGAGTCTGATCCTTTGCCTTGGGCTGCTCTTTCTTAGCCTCAGGCTTGGTCTTCTGGTTCTGAGGCGTCTTTGCCTCTTTCTCCTTCTTAGCGACGCCATTCTGCTCCTTGGCACCTTTCTTGGCATTAGCCTCCGGTGAAAGCTTGGCCACCTTGGCCTTGGGCTGCTGTACCTCCTCTTCATCTTCGTCCTCGTCGGAGTCAGAGTCCTCTTCTTCACCACTCTCGTCCTCATCATCGTCTTCGTCATCCTCATCTCCATTTTCTAGGAACGACTCGTACTCTTCAATTAGGCGACTGTCATCATCGTCTTCCTCCTCCTCCTCCTCACCATCTTCATCATCATCGTCCTCCTCGTCGTCGTCGTCCTCAGCTTGAGCTCCTGCCTTCTTTCCATTCTTATTTTGCTTGGCCGAGTCCTTGAGCAAGTTCTCAATGGTATAGTCATCGTCGTCCTCATCCTCATCTTCGGAATCGAGTTCGTGCAAGTAGCCCAACAGAGATACCGTAGCATCGCCTGCAAAGCGGATAAATCATGAAATATGTGTAACTCGGATTTCGAAACTTATTAACTTCCAAGGAACTCGTACTCACCTTCGGTATTGAATGTTATCTGGTCGCCCTTGCTGAAGTTCAGGTCCAGCGGCGCCTGGGGAATGGCTTTCGACACGGTGGCCACAATGAACTTCTCAGTCTCGTTCGTAACGTAAAGCTTCGCACTCTCGCCCTCGTCGATGGCGACTCCAGAAATGTGGAAGGACTTCACAATGGTCTGGGAGTACTTGCGCCTTGGCTTCATGTGCAAACCTAAACGGCGGGAAGAATTCTATGAATTACATGGCTTTTAACGTGACTACACAAATGGCGCCGTCGTCCACGCTGCCGGCACCGCCACAAGGCTAAGCACGTGGCTCGACAAAAACCGCCCGGACCAATGAGTACCCAATGATTAGCAACTAGGTTTACTAATATAATTTTCTAATTGTATCCGCTTACCCCAAAACATGGACATCTTGCTAGGATATGGAATTCTTTTTACAAAAATGCAAATCAAAAAAGTTTTAAATCTGAAGAACTGACGCCGACTAAAGACCGTTGCAGAGCTCCTTAGGAATACCACCACTCTTATCCAGAGTTGCCATATGGAAATGTGGCCTTTCCCCTAAAAAATCCCGAAAAGTGGAGATTTCATCCAGAAACACCCTAAATTCAGAATTAAATTATATTTTTTAAATTTTGTTTATTGTAAATGGATAAATGTAAATGCAAATTATAGCAACTTATGCTACAGGTACCGATTCGTTCATTTAGTTACGATTTCTTTGATCTATTGGATACATTTTCTTCAATCTCAATGTTCTTCTGTTCAATAACTTTCTTGCCAACCGGTTGGGGTGTCCATTTAAACTTAAAGTATTATAAGTAATATATAGGTTATACTTATGAAAAAACGTATAACTTATATTAACTTGCCCACTAAAATTTTACATAAATCTAGGGGGAAAACCCCTGATCAAGGAAGACTCAATCTGAAACAGCGAATTAGTGTGACTGCGACTTGGATAAGAACAAATACCTAAATATGACAAAACGGGTAATTAAGACTGTGTTTGTGTATTTGTGGCAGCGATAGGAGAAAAAATCGTCTCTTTCGGGGATTTGGAGCCCCGCCTTGATAAATTGCATTTAATTCGAGCCTGCGGAGGCATGCTAAAAAGCGCAGCATGACGGAGAAGATTACGCTAGCGGACGCGCTCTCCAATGTGGAGGTGCTGGACGAGCTGTCGCTGCCGGATGAGCAGCCGTGCATTGAGGCCCAGCCCTGTTCCATTATCTACAAGGCAAACTTCGACACGAACTTCGAGGACCGCAATGGATTCGTCACCGGAATCGCCAAGTACATTGAGGAGGCAACCACTCACGCCAATTTGGTAAGATAGATCGATGTTTTTTGCTTCCTTTAGCAAAATAAATTACTCACACCCCCACCTACTTCCGCCTGCAGAATGTGCTGCTGGACGAGGGGCAGAAGCATGCAGTTATGCTGTACACCTGGCGCTGCTGCTCGCGCGCCATTCCGCAGCCCAAGTCCAACGAACAGCCGAATCGCGTGGAGATCTACGAGAAAACGGTGGAGGTCCTGGCCCCGGAGGTGAACAAGCTGCTGAACTTCATGTACTTCCAGCGCAAGGCTATTGAGGCCTTTTCGGGCGAGGTGAAGCGCCTGTGCCACGCCGAGAAGCGCAAGGACTTCGTGTCCGAGGCGTACTTGCTGACGCTGGGCAAGTTCATCAACATGTTTGCCGTTCTGGACGAGCTAAAGAACATGAAGTCGAGTGTGAAGAACGACTATTCTACATATCGACGCGCTGCTCAGTTCCTCAAGGTGATGTCCGACTCGCACACCCTGCAGGAGTCCCAGAATCTCTCCATGTTCCTGGCCACGCAGAACAAAATTCGCGACACGGTCAAGGACACGCTGGAGAAGATCGTTGGCTACGAAGATCTTCTCTCGGACGTGGTCAATATTTGCGTGCACATGTTCGAGACGAAAATGTACTTGACACCGGAAGAGAAGCATATGCTGGTCAAGGTCATGGGCTTCGGCCTGTTCCTCATGGACAGCGATGCCTGCAACATCAACAAGCTGGACCAGAAGAAGAAGATCCGCTTGGATCGCATTGATCGCATCTTCAAGAATCTGGAGGTGGTGCCGCTCTTCGGCGACATGCAGATCGCCCCCTTCAACTACATAAAGCGCAGCAAACACTTCGATTCCAGCAAGTGGCCGCTCTCCAGCTCGAATGCCATCAGCCCCCAGGCGGATTTGATGGTGCATCTGCCCCAGATACGCGAGGACCACGTGAAGTATATATCGGAACTGGCCCGATACACAAACGAGGTGACCACCACCGTCAAGGAAAATCCCTCTGACGCCGAGAACCGGATCACCTCAGACCTCGCACTGCGCGGCCTGCAACTGCTGTCGGAGTGGACCAGCGTGGTCACTGAGCTGTACTCCTGGAAGCTGCTCCACCCCACCGACCACCACCAGAACAAGGAGTGTCCCGTGGAGGCCGAGGAGTATGAGCGGGCCACCCGCTACAATTACACCTCGGAGGAGAAGTTCGCCCTTATCGAGGTGATCGCCATGATCAAGGGCCTGCAGGTGCTGATGGCGCGCATCGAAACCGTGCTGTGCGAGGCCATCCGGCGCAACATCTACTCTGAGCTGCAGGACTTCGTGCAGCTTTCGCTGCGTGAACCGCTGCGAAAGGCGGTGAAGAACAAAAAGGATTTGATTCGGAGCATCATTATGTCGGTGCGCGAGACTTCGGCCGACTGGCAAAAGGGCTACGAGCCCATCGACGACCCGGTGTCCAAGGGAAAGAAGGACCCCGACGGCGGCTTCCGCATACAGGTGCCACGCCTCAACGTAGGCCCCTCCTCCACACAGCTTTACATGGTGCGCACGATGCTGGAGTCACTGATTGCCGACAAGAGCGGCGGCAAGCGCACACTGCGCAAGGACATCGATGGCAATTGCCTGATGCAGATCGACACGTTCCACAAGACCTCCTTTTACTGGAGCTACCTGCTCAACTTCAGCGACACGCTTCAGAAGTGCTGCGATCTCTCTCAGCTGTGGTACCGTGAGTTTTACTTGGAGATGACGATGGGTCGCAAGGTTAACAAGTGCCTGGTGCGGCACCAGCACAACGAGGAATGCAAGGATCTGATCACCATGGAGAAGCGCATTCAGTTCCCCATAGAGATGTCCATGCCATGGATCCTAACCGATCACATTCTGCAGACAAAGGAGCCCTCGATGATGGAGTAAGTGATGCACGTAAAACTTGGCTGTTCGAAGCCTTACTCACTGTACTCTTATTTCACAGATTTGTTTTGTATCCCTTGGATCTGTACAACGACTCGGCGCACTATGCCCTCACCGTCTTCCGCAAGCAGTTCCTCTATGATGAAGTGGAGGCCGAGGTCAATCTGTGCTTCGACCAGTTTGTCTACAAGCTAAGCGAACAGATCTTTGCCCATTACAAACAGTTGGCGGGCAGCATTTTTCTCGACAAGCGATTCCGACTAGAGTGCGAAGTGCTGGGCTTCAACTTTCAGTCATATCCGCGAAACAATCGCTATGAGACCCTGTTAAAGCAACGACATGTGCAACTGTTGGGTAAGCAAACATATCGGTTTTACTCTTTACTTAATCACATTATTTCTCTGATTGTCTTTAGGTCGTTCCATTGACTTGAACAAATTGGTAACCCAGCGCATAAACGCCAACATGCACAAGAGCATTGAGCTGGCCATCAGTCGCTTCGAAGGCAACGATATAACTGGCATTGTGGTGAGTAAATTCAGGGCGCAAACAAGTAGGGGAAGAACGTGCCTCACATGTTGCATTTCTAGGAACTGGAAGGCCTGTTGGAGGCGAATCGCATTTGCCACAAGCTACTAAGCAAATACTTGGCCTTGGACAACTTTGATGGCATGGTCAAGGAGGCTAATCACAATGTTCTCGCGCCTTACGGCCGAATCACACTGCACGTCTTTGTGGAGTTGAACTATGACTTTCTGGTTAATTATTGCTACAATGCAGCCACAAATCGGTGAGTTATTCACTAAATAATTCAGTTGATCATTAATTCAATCTACCTTTCCAATTAGTTTCATTCGCACCAAAGTAAATCTTTCGTCGTCCCAGGCCATTCAGCGAGAAAAGCCGCCGCAAATGTCACATTACTATCTTTGGGGCTCTAAGCAGCTGAACGCCGCCTACTCAACTCAGTATGGCCAGTATACTGGTTTCGTTGGCTCGCCGCATTTCCATGCCATGTGCCGCCTGCTCGGCTACCAGGGCATTGCTGTTGTCATGGACATTATACTCAAGGACATTGTTAAGCCCTTGATCCAGGGCTCACTGCTGCAGTTCACCAAGACACTTATGATTGCCATGCCAAAGTCCTGCAAGCTTCCCCGTTGCGAGTACGGATCCCCGGGCGTACTGAGCTACTACCAAGCCCATTTAACGGACATCGTGCAATATCCGGATGCCAAGACCGAGCTGTTCCAGTCCTTCAGGGAGTTTGGCAACAGCATCATCTTTTGCCTACTGATCGAACAGGCACTCTCCCAGGAGGAGGTGTGCGATCTTTTGCACGCGGCCCTCTTCCAAAACATTTTCCCCAGGCCATTCTGCAAGGGTATGTAACTTTAACGTATATTCCAAGAGACCCTTGTTCATCTTTACCTCTTCAGAGAACGAGAAACCTGAGGCCAAGCAAAAGCGCCTTGAAGCCCAGTTTGCCAACCTTCAAATCGTGTCCAATGTAGAAAAGATCGGCACTGCTAAGGTAAGATTTGAAAGAATTTAGTTATTGAAAAGATTTTAACAAAACTTGACGACCAACAGCAAGCCATGATCGCTCGCGAGGGAGACTTGCTAACACGCGAACGTCTGTGCTGCGGCCTGAGCATCTTCGAGGTGATACTCAACCGCGTGAAAAGCTATTTGGATGATCCGGTGTGGTGTGGTCCGCCGCCCGCTAACGGCATTATCCACGTAGACGAGTGCTCCGAGTTTCATCGATTGTGGTCGGCCCTGCAGTTCGTCTATTGCATTCCAGTGAGAGGAACGGAGTACACCATTGAGGAGCTCTTCGGCGAGGGCCTCAACTGGGCGGGCTGCGTTATGATTGTCCTGCTCGGCCAGCAGCGGCGCTTCGAGGCTCTAGACTTTTGCTACCACATTCTGCGGGTACAGCGCGTCGATGGCAAGGATGAAGACGTCAAGGGCATTGTGAGTTCACTTTCCAGGAGATAAAAGCTTAGCTAAAGTTAAATTTCCTTTGCAGCAACTCAAGCGGATGGTGGATCGCATTCGTCGGTTCCAAGTATTAAACTCACAAATCTTCTCCATTCTCAACAAGTATCTGAAGGGTGGCGACGGCGAGGGCTCAAATGTAGAGCATGTGCGGTGCTTTCCACCGCCGCAGCATCCGTCGGTCATATCGTCGTCATCGTCCCATTACCAGGATCCCCAGAGGTTGCGCCAGAGCATGAACAATTGAATGCCCACTCGACGATTGGGAATATGCATTTAAGCGAAATAGGTTACAAAAGCCGCAGTAAATCGCTGTAACGAATTCATAAAAGGCGGGATTTCATCGTCGTAATTTAGGAACCGAAAGAGCCAAAGTCTTGGCTATGCCGCGCCCAAATCTTGACAATTTGTTTAGGTTTTTGATGGTCGTTTTCGGGTTTATTTAAATTCAATTTTATTGGAAATGTTTTTCATTCGTACAGTACGTAAAATGTATTATCCAAGCAATTATATATATATTTATATAGATATAGTACTGATCCCCATTGCATTCAATTTAGCTACTCTGTACGTTATCCCAAATACTCTATAGTTAGATCGCTAAGATATTGCGTTTGGCCTCTCTTAATTCCTTCGCTACAAAATAGATACGCTCTTGTTTTTCTCCCCCGATTTGAGAATCAAATTAGCCAAAGAATTGACAGACAGCACGGCGAAATAAAAACGAATTGGCTTTAAATACAATCAAAGTATTACAAATTAGATGCAGCAATTATAATGGATGATATTATAACAGCCAACATTGAGACACACAATTAATACAATGAACATTATCGAATAAAATTTTCATACGTATTTCTAACAAACCCAAGAACGCGGACATTATTATTGTGGTGGTTCACAAAAAGGATCTTTATGTTTGAAGATATAAGACGTAGTATTATGCATTACAATAACAAACATACTAGTTATTTAGCAGATTGGGGATTATCTCTGTAATCAAACTTGCATTTTCAATGACCATAGATAACAATCAAAAAGCCTGTGCGAGCTACATATGTATATAGATAGAAGGTTGCAACTAAATTGTCTAATACTTGCAAATTACATAAAAATCTTAGGAAAACGTTTGGTAAAGTCAATAGTGTATTTATTTATTTATTCTCTACTTTATATTTGATATGTATGCAACCTTTATCTAGAAGCTCATGGTCATGGCTGTTGAAAAATAAATACATACTCTTTCGGTTGGCACTTAGTCATAAAGCTTTAGGGGAATCTGGTATCTAGTATGTATGAATTTACTGTCGTCTGTAGGTCAACCGTTTAATGCTCCTCCTTACACTCACCTACTTTGATTGCATATTTCTGATTTGATTTATATAACAGCTACACATCTACTGGCGCCTTGCCCACCCCGTTGGTCTTAAGCTCTGCCTTCTTCCGTGGATCCGTATATGTGTGCAGCACTGTAACGTTGTCCGCATAGTTGCGCGGCAGGTCAAACTTTGCATTATCCGCACCCAGGTAGCAGGCTCCGTAGGCACTGCTCTTGGTGATGCCGACCAGCTTGAGGTCAAAGTCGATGGGCGTCTTGGAGAGCTCCGCGATGAACGCCTCCTGCAGCAGGTTCCAGCTGGACCACACCGATCCCACGCACACCACGCTCAGATCACCGGACTTGACGAGGTCCTTGTGAACATTGGGCAGCAGGGCCACAATCAAACGGGCCAGATGCACGCCGGCCTCGCGAAACAAGCCGCGTGCCAGTTCGTCCCCATTCTCCGCATTCTGGGCCAGCTTCTTGCACAGATTGGCGAAGAAGGGCTTGTCGAACTTGGCGTAGCAATGGGGCAGCATATCGTACCGGGTTTCAATGCTGAAGTGCTCCTTGATCAGGGCCCAGGTCTTCTCCACGGGGGCCGGCGATTTCTCAAAGTTGTCCATGTGGTCAAAGACCACCTTTACCGCGCGGTACGAGATGAACCAGGCTGCGGAGTGGAAAGGATTGGGTTGGGGTCAATCAACAACAACGGTGGCAATGAGTCAGTGGCAATCAACGCTATCAGACAATCCTAATCGCAGCTGCAGCCGTTAATCGTGGCATTGGCATGGCATTAAACAACCATTAGCTGATAAGGCTGACGACCCCTAACAGCTCTTTGGAAATTCGCACTCCCTACTTACCG
The DNA here is from genome assembly GCA_008042575.1 of Drosophila watanabei. Taxonomy (NCBI): domain Eukaryota; kingdom Metazoa; phylum Arthropoda; class Insecta; order Diptera; family Drosophilidae; genus Drosophila; species Drosophila watanabei. The sequence goes on from VNJS01000363.1 coordinate 30,577, forward strand.
CTGCCCTCGTCACCGAGGAAGTTCCCCCAACCGCCACAGTTCGAGGTGGAGCCGTCGGGATTGCGCAGCAGGCAGTTGGAGCCCGTGCCCGAGATCAGGACCATGCCGCCGATGGAGGATGCTGTGAACATGCTGCCCATGGTGTCGCTGGAAACAGCGTAGCTCTGGGCCAGATCTGGAAACGTCGTTCGTAGCTCCTGCTCCAGTTCCCGGTTTGTGGCCTCCTGTTGGGACAAACATTTTCAGACTAACTGTTGGAAATTAAGCAGATTAATATTTGGTAACCTGTTCGCAGCCGCTGAGACTTAGACCCAAGCTTGTGAGAGGCGTGTCCTTGGGTATGCCCGCCTCCTCCTTGGCCCGCTCCACCATGTCGGTGATGCGTCGGGCGCACTCCGGAATGCCGATGCCCCAGTGGTTGGTGCCCAAACCGCTGGTAGAGCCCACCGACTGGCCGCTCTCATCGCAGATGACCAGCCTGGAGTGCGTGGCTCCCCTGAAAACAAGAGATAAAAGGACACAATTCCTGAATCTATTTCCGGATTCTCTTTATCGTTACACAATAGGTGAGAGGGCCGTGACCGCGGACAATAAATAATGCGATGGAATCAAATTGAAGCGAATTAACCGATCTCGCGGCTGCAAATTGGAACTGAAGAGGCGCCCAATTGACAAAATCATTTAAAGAAAACGTGTCACACGCACAAAATTGGATTCGACAGCGCATAGACGGGTCGTGCCGCATGTCCCAATTAACCACAGTTCAAATGCGGGCATAGAATATAATATATGGGCATATCCAAGCTTGGAATCTTATCCTAAATTCGAAAAAATAGCAAAAATAGGGGCCTGCAATACCGTTACATTGCAGCTGCTGACGGATGGATAAGCCAAGATGAGTGACGTGATGAAGATGCAGCGCTTATTAGGCTCAATTGAGCCAATCATTGACGAGCATACATATGCAAAATGGGTACAACAAAAGGCATTTGTTATCGCCGCCTTAACTATTTTTAACCAACGTCCAATTTACTTCGGTCATAAAAATACCTCTGCAGCAAATTCAAACCGAGCACCGTACCGTTCTTCCGTGACGTAACGGGCGCCAGCGAGTTGGCAGTCCCAAAAGCCACTCTCCCTCTCTTGCTAGCCAGAGACCTGCCAACTCGTTGCAGTGGGTTATCAAACAGCCGGCGGAATTATTAACAAAAATTGTACGCGAAAACATTTAATGATTTCGTCGATATAGTGACTAGACCCGCACCCCGCGATCGCCGGCGTTCGTCTATAATAAGTTGAGTTAATTGAAATGAAATTGCTGACAAATGTCCGGAGGCTGCGCCCGCTGCTGGCGCTGCGCCGCCAAAGGTCGCATGACGCGAAAGCTGCGGTAGCGGCGGAGGCGCCAAGGCAACCGGTTCCAACTAGTGCCCAGCTCGATGAGTTGGAGCGGAATGTAAAGCTCCGTCAACACCGAAACAATTTGCCGCTGATTCGCTCCCTCGTCGAGCAGGCGAAGGACGGCGATCCGGAAACTCTGCACAAGCTACGTTCAGAGCTGGAGCAGCTGCCCAATGCCACGCATCCGCGGCTGCAGGACTACGGTGTAGAGCCGCGGGAGCTGGCGAAGTACGTGCACAGGGATTTACCCTCTCAAGCCAGCCTCAAAGAGTTCTCCGAGCTGGCCCGCTCCCTCAATCTCTTAAGGATGGATCATCTGGGCAACTACACAGGCCACAAGAGCTACTACCTCACCGGCCAGCTGGCCATGCTGGAGCAGGCCATCATACAGTATGCACTCCAAGCGGTCACGGGCCACGGCTTCAAGCTAATCTCCGTGCCGGACATCTTGCCGCGTGAAGTGATCGAATCCTGCGGCATGCGGACCGAGGGAGAGCGCACCCAGGTTTACAAGCTGGACACCAGCGAGTGCCTGTCGGGCACGTCGGAAATGGCGCTGGCTGGCTTTTGTGCGGGCAAGGAGCTGCCGGAGGAGCAGCTTCCCCTCAAAATGACCGCCGTGAGTCGCTGCTATCGCGCCGAGACGTCTGGTTTGCAGGAGGAGAAGGGCATCTATCGGGTGCATCAGTTTACCAAGGTGGAGATGTTTGCCATCTGCACGGCCGAGCAGTCTGAAGCCGAGCTGGAGGAGTTTAAGAACATCGAGTTGGACCTATTTCGGCGCCTGGGCCTCAACTTCCGGCTGCTGGACATGCCGCCGTGCGAGCTGGGCGCTCCGGCGTACCAAAAATACGACATCGAGGCCTGGATGCCGGGCCGCCAGATGTGGGGCGAACTCTCTAGCTGCAGCAACTGCACCGACTACCAGGCGAAGCGGCTGAACATCCGGTACCGCCGCTCCAGCGACGGACAGGTCCTGCATGCTCACACCATCAACGGCACTGCGACTGCCATTCCCCGACTGCTGATAGCCTTGCTGGAGTCGTACCAGCGGGGCGAGAGCATCGAAATACCCGCTGTGCTGAGGCCTTTTATGGACGGACAGGAGCTGATCACGCGGAACAAGCGGATACCCGAGACCAAGCTGGTCAAGTTCATCAAAGCCCAAGCCTAGCACTCCTTTTTTTACTTAACTGTTGACTGTTATGATTAAAGCCGCAGAATATTTGAAACCCACTCCCCGAAACCCTTATCGGCTCTGTCTCTGTCCAATGGATAACGGATCGCACTTAATCACACTCATTAATCACCGCGATAGGTTATTGAATTACAAAAGAGTCGCACTTTTCTACCTACCCTTCTACTCCTCCGAAATACTTCATCCTGATTGTGAGCTAGATAGATGGCGGCCGAAACGAATCCCAACCGGAATGTGGCTTGTGGTGCGATCGAGGCTATTCCTGAAAGACAAAAACAAGTGCAATTAAGCAATAAACAGTTGCTGGATTAATTTAAGCAATCAACGGGTTGTTAGCACTTGGGTTCAACCTTATCGCGTATCACATAAGCCCCAAAAACATTTGTCAACCTGAGTGCTGTTGTTGTTGTTGGTGTGCACAGGTAGAAACCGCTGAGCCAGGTAGAAATGACATTCAAGAACGGTCAAAACAGCAGTGGACAAGTGGTGCATGCACTCGTGGAGTGCAAGCGGAACAGGGCTTCTCCGGAGGTAACACTGTAACCAAGCTCTCGCCCGCCGCAGAGTGAGAGTGAAAAGCGTGCAAACTAGTTTATAATGTATCCCGCTCACTTTTGCTTACGTTACACACTCGTAGCGCAATTCTGCCATAATGCTAATATTGTTTTGATTTGATTGCCATTCTCTGTCCCGCCCGCTTTCCCCTCCATTCACACGCCCACACCGAAAACCAAAAACCCATCGTAGCTGTTGATTAGAGGCGACAGCAGGAACTATGGCCAAGATAGAGTACGTCGACGAACCAACTCTTACCCGGCAGAAATGAGCTAATCGCGTTGCAAGCGGTCCGAGCGCTGTGAATCCCAAACACGAAATGTTGTGTTTTGGGCGACGCGTACTCTTATTTAAAGCCGAGCGCTCATTGATAATTTATATACCCTTGCAAAGGGTGTGATGATTTCTGCCAAAAGTTTTAAACGCAGTAAAGGAGGCATACATATGTATATGACCCTGTAAAGTCTATATGTTCTTATTTAGTAATTCGAGTTAAAGCTTAGTTTTCTTAACAGGTAGTATAGATAATATAGCTGCTAAAAGATCAACCAAAAAATTAATACAAATAAAATTCGAACTTTACTGTTTTGAAAACTATTTCAATTAGCTTTGATATATAAGTAACTGTTTATTTAAAGTTTAAACAAAATCAAACTACTATATCATATAGTTCATATAGAATCTGCAAATTTGAAGAGTATACAATCTTCGGTTGTTCATATTTAGGCTCCTTGTTTTGCTTTCTTTTATTGTAATTACAAGCCAGTGGTGTTAAGTCGCCGCAGTCAGTCCGACGACAGTGCTGGTAAACGACCCACTGTTGAGTGGGCGGTGAATTTAAAATCGTACGGCACTCAAATTTTCATCATTTAGGTTTATTAAAACGTTACAATTTAATTCTATTACACTTTTGCTTATAAACGAAAGAAACAAATCATTGTCAATATTGGTACATTCATCATATTTTATACATCGGTTTCATTTCAAACTTCTATCAAACAACAAAAACGCAAACACCAAGGATACACAACTTACTTATAGGGGCGTAGTACAAATCATATAAAAAATCGGCGAAAAATGTGGTTGTTGTTGACAAGCAATCGATATAAAATTCAGTTATGTCTCTCATTTTGGAGGGCGCTCCAAGTGGGTCGCACTTTTTTTAGGTTTTCTCATTATGTACAAAAAGAAAATGTCTTAAATGTAGTCGAAGTCGTTGAATGTGTGCGAATGATAGTGTTGGTGGGGGAGGGCCGGGCGATTGTGATCCCTATGAGTAGGCCAGGGGAGGAGGGTATTGCGGAGGTCCCTTTATTGAAATTTGTCAAGTTCTTATACGTGCCGGCGTTGTGCTGCTGATGCTGCTGCTGCTGCTGCTCCTGTTGTTGTCCCATTTTATGGTAAAATCCTAACTAACATTTCTCGGAAAGAGTAAAACACGGTAAAAGTCAATTGTTTCAAGTGTTTCGTTCGAGGAGCGGTAGCTTCCTGCCCGCCCTACCACTTCTTCTTGTGCTCGTCCATGGAGACGCCGCCAGGGCCCAAGGACACGATCATGAGCAGGCCACCAATAACCGAGAGCGTCTGCAAGCAAGAAGGTAAGGTAGGAGAATTTGTAACAAAATTTGTAAACATTCAACCATCAGCATCAACTTACCTGGAAGAAGTCGTATTTCAAGAAATCCCTGAGTGGCTTGTAGGACGGAATGGTCCACCAGGCATTGTGGTACAGATTCAGCACCGTCAGCAGGGCTACCAGGATGAGGGCCGACAGCTTCGTCTTGTAGCCGAGCACGACGAGCACCATCAGAATGGAGCCAATGATATCTTGGATCACCTGCCACACGCTCAGCTCGAAACGGATCAGGGTTATGAACATGAAGGCGAGCAGGATGCGGCCAGCCAGCTGCATGAAGTTCTTGGGCTTGTTGTCGCCCATCGATGGCACGCCTGCGAAGAGGCTGCGTCCCTCGATCCGGGCTTCGGCCAAAACGAGTAGCAGGGCGCCAATCAGAGCGAAGTTGCGGAGCAAGAACTGGAAGTCCCACAGAATGGAGTAGGCTATTGTCTGCAAAAGCAAAATAAGGCAAAGTTATCATGTAGACCCCTTGCTTGCAAGATATTCCAAGTCCGGTTCACCTGTAGCACGACGATGAAGAAGAGCAGTCCCACTGCGATGTCAACCTTGAATCTAGCCATAACCATTCCGCAACCGCCCAATTGGCCCAGCAGATTGATCAGCACGAAGACGGTGGCCAGGAACTTGCCGCAGCCCCAGCTCATGTCCATGTACTCTCGCTGCTCGTTCCACTGGAAGTACATGCGAAGGCCGTCCTCGAAGAAGGTGGCGATGAGGCAGAGCCGGGCCACCGTCGGCAGCACATTCTTGCCGCGCTTGATAACCTGCAAGAGAGCGAAGTAGAGTAGATAGGAGTTGATAGCCAAGTTAGGTGCGATCAGGATGGACTGATAGGCGATAAGGGCCGACACACGATGATAACGAGTAGTTGAGCGTGGCTTTCGCGTAGTCAATGACTGTGACGTGTCTCTCGGCGCTCTATCTCCCGATCGCTATCTGCCAGCTAACGGGTTTTGGCTGCGCTCTCCGTGTAATTTGAATATTATAAATACCGAGCACGCACACCATCGCGCGCGACAGTGGCTGGCTTGAGCCGCTGCCGACTTTCTCGACCACTATATTACGGAACTCGACCTGGTCGCTGGCGTCCAACTGCCCCGCACTCTCTCGCAGCACTTTCACTTGCGGAGACAGCAGTTCTCCTCTCTCTCTCTGCCTCTCTATTTCGCACACACACGCAGGCAGACGCGCGGCTGTGTGCGTTTTGCCTGCAGACGCAACAATTGACAATTGGAGTCGGGAGTGGGTTAAGGGTACTCCCAATCGGAAGCTAATCACAGCACAACCTCGCACCTAGGCCCTAGTGGCTAGCGGGCGCGATTATAGTGCACCCCAGCACCGCGAACTTTGCCGCGTTTGGGTGACGTTGGCAGTTTTCCGAGAGGGCAGCTGCCAGAGAATCGCCGTAAACGCAGTGTCGGGACAATGCTAGGGCGGTGGGGAGTGTTTTTGAGACCCCTTGGGGATGCCACAGGCGCAGTATTGCCGAAAAATATTACCTGTTCCGCCACATCCTCCGTCTTTGCGATATATTCGTTGGGTATGCTCATGTTGGCAGTTTCAGCTGCTGGCTCTGTTTTCGCAGGTTATTCCACTCGGTTCGGTTGCTGGCAGCTGCGGAGACACTTTGGCAATTAATTGAGGCGTCCTGGGCGTCGTGTAACTCTCCAAAGTACAATCAAGTTACCAAAAAATCATGAATTAAAACCAGGAACTTAAAAACACACACGGCACGACGAAAGGTTGGCAGAGAGAGCCGTTGCTGGGGATGGGCAAGGTGAGAGCACGTTATTGCAGACAACAGGTATCGATACTCAGCGGAATCGATGTTATTTAGCGATGTTTTACGAAATCTAAAAAAATTAAAATTATATATGTGACTATGATAATGTAAATTCTTTTTTTCACATCTGCGTATTTATCATATTTCTTAACTGTAACCTATTAATTATAAATTTTTGCAAAATCGAATAAAATCGACAAAATTGAATGTAAAGATTTTTTAATTATGTTTTGCAGCGTTATTATCCTAGTAAAAACTAGCATATAAAAGCTTTCCGTCTGAGTTACAGTTTTTAGAACTTTTGACAAATGCAAGTAAAAAAATGTTATCATATTAAAATATAGATTTGAGAAACTACTATTTTTGGTATTCTTGAAGCAATAAGTTTTTCAAAAAGCCAGCTATCGGCACGTCCTTTATATTAGGATTCGACATTAAAACCTTAATACATATCATTTAAAATAAGTTTAATTAAATTAAATTTAATTCAAAATAAATTTCGAAAATATCGGTGTTTGCAGGGATCGATGTCTCCACCTCTAATTTTGAGTTCCTAAAGTGTGACCTGATAATTTTTCAATCTTTGGCATTTTTACAGTAGCATAGTACAGTCACTCTATCGTTTGGCTAGAATACTTAGCCTACAAAAATAATTCAACGAAAAACTGTATTAAAAAGCTCGAAAAGATGTCAGCCAAGGCAAAGAGACAGAGAAAAGAGGAGGATGCATCCGCAGGCGGCGGCGTAACCAAGCCGAAGCCGCCGAAAATCAAAGCCAAGAGGCAATCGGACGCCGGTTACGGATCCGGCGAGTGGGATGTGGACTCCTACCGCACGGAATACGAAAGCGAGGAGCACTGGGAGCTGCGCCGCAGCTTCATGTTGGCTCACAAGGATAACTTCGACGAGGATCGCCTCGTGTGCCTGGCCCAGACGTTCGTCAACATGGAGTTCCTGGGTTGCAAGTACCCCAGCGAGACCATGCACCAGGTGGCCGAAATGTCAAAGGAGATTGCGGAGGAATTCCGGAGAAAGCGTGCCTTGCGCCTGAAGCGCACCTTTGTCTCGGCCTCAGATGCGGCGGAGCAGCGCGCCAAAGGTAGACGGAAGAACAATTAGTAACGTAGAGAACGCGAGCAGATCACTTATATTACTAGTAACTATATGAGCCAGAGACCACAGCCTGCCTAATGCATAATTTCAACAACTAGGACGCAGGGGCGCAGCCGCAAATCAGCCACGCGCGGCGGACACCCCAAAGGATAGCTCGAACAGATTCAACCGAGAACGCCTGTGCTTCGGCGGGGGCGAGCCCATCGATCTCTTCCAGGGCCTGCGCTTCGGCCCGCTTATACTGTACCTGGCGGGCGGACGCAGCTGCCTGCGGAACTCCTGCACCATGAGCAACATAAAGTACGAGGAACGCGCCAGCCAAGAGCAGCCGCCCAGCGACACGACAAAGTATGCCGAAATACTGCTCAATGACCAGGTGATAGCTACCGGCCAGGGCGAGAATCTTAAGGTGGCCAAGATGGCAGCCTTCAAGCAGGCTTTGCTCCTCCTGCAGTCCCACTGCTACAGCATAAAGGTACAAGGCATAGAAGCTCGACTTGATCTAGCATTGTATTGTCTAAACTCTTCCCTTAACATTCTTTAGTTGAACGCCACCCGCGAGACCATCAAGGTGGAGAAGAGCAAGAACGGCGTGAACATTAACGTCACCAAGGAGTCGGCAGACAGCCTCGGCGACCCCAAGTTGGATGCCAGCAACAAGGGTTACCATATGATGCGAATGATGGGCTGGACAGGCGGTGGCCTGGGGCGCCAGAAGCAGGGACGGGAAGAGCCAGTGGGGTAGGGCACTAATACTCTAATATCTAGGAAAAAAATGAACTAAAAATCAAATATTTCTTTAGATATTTACTGAAGAGCAACCGCACTGGACTGGGCTCGATTAACCCGCAGGGCAATCTCGCTGACTACCGCAAGCTGATAGAGAACTACGTGAACTCGGACGACATGCGAGACATGCAGTTTGAGCCGACGTTCTCGAAGGATGAGCGTGCCGCTTTTCACCAGTAAGCACTCTACCGTGATCATAATTAAGGTCCGCATGTAATGGTCTTCTCTCCCTTCCAGGATGGCCAGTAGGCTGGGCTTGCGCTCGAGTAGCTATGGCACTGGTGAGTCCCGGCGACTGTTGATCACCAAGAAAGTCAGCTACAGTACAATACTCACGGAAGTCTTGTGCCGTCGGAATCACAAGTTTTGCGAGCGCTACTTCGTACAGGTGCCCATGCAGAAGGCTCACCTGTTTCCGGGCCATGTGGCTGGATTGGAGTTGGAAAATATAAGCGAATAGGCGGCAGGGAAAGGTCAACTACTCATAGTACTCGTATATAGGGATTTTCTTAAACGTTGTTAGTTTTAAGCTGAAAGAATTACAATACAAAACAATAGAATTTTTCAAATCGTATTTTGTTTACGTTTCGCGCTGAATGGCAGCAACAGCTGGTGGCTGTGGGGCAAGAAGAAGAAGAAGAGCCAGTGCAGTTGCAAGTTGCAGTTCCTCGTTTTTCCTCATGTTATCCAAGCATAAACGATGAACAAATGTCCGCGGTGCTGCTGCGAGGCAACGGGGCAGAACCGCCTGGTCACCGACAGCTGCGGCCACACCAAGTGTCGCCTCTGTCTGGTAGCGGATGTGTCCGATTGCTTGGAGTGCCGCGTTGCAAGCCAGGAGAGCGGTGCCCCCGCCGCCCAACCGGAAGCCAAGCCGAGGACAGCAGCGGACAAGTGCATTGTAGTCACGGATCAGGGCTACCGCTGCACTGTGTGCAACAAGGACTTCCGTAGCCGCACCCAGCAGTACTACCACCTAGCTTGCGGCAACGATCTGCTCAAGAAGTTTAGCTGTAATGAGTGCAGCCGCGTAAGTTCGATGGTAGTCGCGGCCAGGTGCACTCCTTTTGATGATTCTCTCTCCCCACAGAGGTTTGCCACCCGTTCGCACCTGCAGTACCACCTTAGCAGCCACGAGAACCAATCGAAGCACACCTGCAGCGTCTGCCGGAAGCAGTTTAAGCAGCAAGTCGTCTTAAAGCGCCACATGCGTACCCACAGCTCCGAGCTGCATGTGTGTCCGCACTGCCACAAGGAGTTTCGACGGGAGAGCTCTCTAAACAGCCACCTGGCTGCGCACTCTGATCTCGGCCTGCCCTACAAATGCGAGCTGTGCTCCAAGCAGTTCCAGAGCAAGGCCAATCTAAAACAACACTGCCGGAAGCATGACAAGGACAGTGTGCGGCACAAGTGCAAGGTGTGTCAGAAGTCCTTTCTCCGCCAGTCCACGCTCCGGCTGCATATGAAGCGTCATTCGAATCGCGAGCGTTTGTTCTGTTCCCTGTGTGGCAGGAGCTACAACGATGCGGACGCCCTGGCCCGACACCAAAAGCAACACCTGACTGGCGGCAAACAATACCGCTGCGTTCAATGCGAGATCACAGTAAACCGGAAGGATAACATGCTTCGCCACCTGCGCTCCATGCATCCGGGGGTTGCCTTCGAGAGCTGTGTGGAAATCGTAGAGCCCAATTCCAGTGCACAGGAGGCAGCAGTAGTGGAGGAGAGACCAGTGGAGAGTCTGCGGTACAACAGCGTGATCAAGAGCGTTGGCAACGTGGAGCCAGTGATGCTGCCACAGTCGCCGCCGACACTGCCGCATCCCGAAGTGCCGCTGGAGAAGCCAGCACCTAACCCAGGGCTAATGCCGCTGCCAGCCGCCATGCCCGAGAAGAACGTCCAGCTGTATCGCAAGATCATCCTGGACCTGGACAACGAGGAGTACTCCAACGAGTTGAGCCTCGACGAGGGAGACGAATCCGCCGCCGCACAGAACGCTCAGGATCTCGGTTTGCAGCAGAGCCAACCGCGTTGCCCGGGCCCCGGGAGCTCCAAATTTAGCGAGATGCACTGGCGCAAGAATTTCAAAGCCTCATACGAGAAGGGGCGCACAAATTGATGGCACGCCAGCGCTGTCTATCATCCCTGCCTTGCATCGCAGGGCGGCTGATTTATTAACGATAAGTCAAGTATTGCGAACCGAACCGAAGCGAAACGAAACCGCCTTGTTGGCCGCTCGCCATATTTCCGCGTGCCGACGTCAGTGCCAAGTTCGTCGGCCCTCGGAAGCATTGATAGTGTGTCAGCAATCAGTATTCAATATGTGCGAAGAGCGGTCGGAAGTCGAGACTCTGCGTGAGATATATTACCTAACCCATGGTGCCACGGCGGGCACCATGGGCACCAGTTGGCGCAAGTTGTTGGCCTTGGGCGACTCTCTGGAGCAGCAGCTAAAGCGAAAGCTGCTCTGGGTTTGGCCCACTGCTGTTGATTTGGATTACTTCAACCAACTTTTGTCCATGCATGGCATCCGCAATGTTCTGAGCGTTGGCTGCGGCACGGGGCTCCTGGAATGGTTGATAACGGCTGCTGGCGGGAAGAAAGCCTCCATGTTCGGCCTGGAGGTGGATCGCAGCTGGTGGCAGAGCAAGTACTCCGTGCGCAGCTTCATACCGCTGAACTATGCGGAGACTTGCACTCAACTGGACGCAGATTTCCTCAACAGCTGCTGCGAGAACGCCCCTCCTTGCGCCCTGCTATTCTGTTACTTTAACAATCGAAGCGCTTTCTTAGACTACCTCGAGGTATTCCGAGGCAGGTGGATAATATTGATTGGCCCGCAGCCAGCCTTGGGTATTCACACCGATCCCAATCCCATTCAGCCCCAACTGCCCGCAAACCAGTGGACCCTGCGGGAGCGCCTCAACTGGACTGACCGAAACATTGTGGCGTTCTACGAGAAGATTAGTCTGGATTAGTGCGTAGTAACTATAATGTAATTGTAGTAATAAACCATTGCCTTATTTGCCTAACTAGTTCCTATTGACTTCTATGTGGAACTTGCACGCCGGTATGCTCTGCACCTCGGCGGTGACGGTGCTGTTGATGCCCAGATTGCTCAGTGCTCCTCGCACCAGCCCGCAGGTGAAGGCCACGAATTTGGGCGCGTGCTCAAGCTGCTTGGTGCCCGGCGAGATGCGCGTGAGAAAGCGGAATGCCTTGTCCTGCACCACATACATGCCGTGGTTGTTCGTCCTCAGGTTGTCCACCTGCTTCTTGTAGATGAGAGTCCAGAAGTCGGTGCATATGAACTTCATGGTCTCCAGCTCGTCCTTGAAGCGCGACACCTCGCGCGTTAGCCGCTCAATCAGCCGGTAGCCTGTGGTGAAGCCTATGTACTCCAAAGTGGCCAGGTCGTGCTCCTGGAATGTGCAATCACTCGTAGTAGAGAGTTTTCTTTTTCCCTTGCTCCCTACCTTGTTGTTGCCCAGGCAGTAGTTGACAATCTCCGCGTGGAGGAAGTCGAACAGGATCTCCTCGGACATTTTACTCTGCAAATATTATTTTCAAAAGAAAATTCCACTGATTTGTTTTGAACTGCAGAAAAACAGCTGCTTTCAACGTCGACACGTGAATGGTTGCTAGTATATTTTGTGCGAATTTCTCTCAAAGTGTGGCAGCCCACCAGCCATTGGCGTTGCCAGTCTAAGAAAATAAAGTTCCCCATATTCGCGACGTGGGGAAAGTAAAGTTTCCCAAAATTACAAAATGGGAAAATAAAGTTCCGCAAAATCGAGACGTGGGAAGAAAATTCCCCAAACGACCGACATGGGGAAAAATTAAGCGATTTCTTTCGATTTTTCGATAAGAATATAATCGAAGACAGTAATCGAATGGTTAGTGATGGCATTGCAGCAATAACGGAGAACGCAAGAATAAAGAAAAACAACTTGTAGTTTTTATCTTTATCTGTCAACAAATAAACGGTGAGTAAACATTTGTAATTAGCACGGAAGGCAGTGGGCGAATCTCAGTACACCCGGGGCCAGCAAGTGGCTCGCACAGACGTTGCCATGCCCCAGTTCTTTAAGCTTTCCAAGCTGCGAACAAAGCGTCGTCGCTCATCCGCCGTTTCCGCCTCTGTTTTCATGACCCCGGCGCAGATGAACTATGACGGACTTCTCTCCAAGTTGACCGACGACAAACTGATGATCTTCGACACCGGCGAGGGCGCGATTGTGGAGGGCAGCCGGGTGGGGGCGGGTCTCCAGGATGCGGACCCGCTGTCGCTGCCCGTTGTGGAGGATGGCGCTGTCGAGGAGGAGCAGGCGGCCCCCATACAGACGATGCCGCGAACCATGTTCGCCGTGCCGCGCGCCCCCTCGCCGTCTCCCGTGACTGCGTCAGGTGCGAATTTGAACCTCAAGTCGGAAAGTGCTGCGACAGCGACACCGCAGCGCAAAATTTCGACGTCATCGCGTTTCATGAATGCCTTTAGTCAGCTATATGGCGGCAGTAGCGGCAGCGGCGCGAGCTGTGGTCACGTGGAGCAGCACGGCGATGACCCTGGCGACCTGGCGGCCAATCGGACGCCTACGAAGGGCATGGAGTCCAAGCTCGTGGCCATGTGGCACAATGTCAAGTATGGCTGGAGTGGCAAGATGCGCCAGACGAGCTTCTCCAAGGAGCAGCCGGTGTGGCTGCTGGGGCGGTGCTACCATCGCCGCTTCACGCCGCCCGTCAGCATGGAGAACTCCACCACGGAGCTGCCCGGTGGTGCGGACTCGTCGCCCGACAACGCCACATCGGCGTTCGACAGCATACAGGCCAAATCGTCAACATCCGCCTCCCTGTATCCCGCCCTGAATCCTCAGCAAATCGACGAAATTGTGGTGCCCCAGGAGCTGGGCATGGACGCGGCCGAGAACCAGGTGGGTGAACAGCCCTGGGAGGAGGGCATCGAGGGCTTTCGGCGCGACTTCTACAGTCGAATTTGGATGACCTATCGGCGGGAGTTTCCCATCATGAATGGCTCCAATTACACCTCGGACTGCGGCTGGGGGTGCATGTTGCGGAGTGGCCAGATGCTGCTGGCCCAGGGGCTCATCTGTCACTTCCTAGGACGCAGTAAGTTAATCATGGGAGTTATCATTAAGAGGTATTAAAACGGCCTTGTGTTTCCAGGCTGGCGCTACGACTCGGAATCACAGCTGCACTCTACCTACGAGGATAACATGCATAAGAAGATCGTTAAATGGTTCGGGGATAGCTCCTCGAAGAGCAGCCCCTTCTCCATCCACGCCCTGGTGCGGCTGGGGGAGCACTTGGGCAAGAAACCGGGCGATTGGTACGGCCCCGCCTCGGTCTCCTATTTGCTAAAGTGAGTTCACATTCTTATCGGAGATCAGAAATCTTTATCACGGCTATATAATATATTTACCTTTGCCTACAGACACGCCCTGGAGCATGCAGCCCAGGAAAATGCAGACTTTGACAATATTAGCGTATACGTAGCCAAGGACTGCACCAGTAAGTACAAGTGAAGGAGTCCCCCTTCAGCAACCTTTGAAGTTAATTAGATAACCCAGTGACAACCTGATACGAACATGAGTAATGGTAGCAACGTTGCAGCCCGAGCTCGTTACTCATGCTCAGAGTCTTATTTGATAAGATTTGCGTGATAACCGCGCTTCCTTCTTTCTTTCAGTTTATATGCAAGATATTGAAGATCAGTGCAGCATTCCGGAGCCGGCGCCGAAACCCCATGTGCCTTGGCAGCAAGCGAAGCGGCCGCAGGCGGAGGTGCCCAGGCCGGAGCAGCAGCAACAGCACTGGAAGAGCCTCATCGTGCTTATACCCCTGCGGCTGGGTAGCGACAAACTGAATCCAGTGTATGCCCATTGCCTGAAGCTGCTGCTGAGCACGGAGCATTGCCTGGGCATCATTGGGGGCAAGCCGAAGCACTCGCTGTACTTTGTGGGTTTCCAGGAGGACAGGCTCATTCATCTGGACCCGCACTATTGCCAGGAGATGGTCGATGTAAACCAGGAGAACTTCTCGCTGCAGACCTTCCACTGCAAGTCGCCGCGAAAGCTAAAGTCGAGCAAGATGGATCCAAGCTGTTGCATCGGCTTCTACTGCGCCACCAAGAGTGATTTTGACAACTTTATGGAAAGCGTACAACTGGTAAGCTGCTCACACGCTCCATATGTCTCTTTTTCGGTTAATAACTCTGAAATCCTTTGCAGTATCTGCATCCAATGCGCTGCGCCTCGGGGGCAACTGCCGGGATGCCACAGGTGGCGCCGCAGACCGCCCCACAACAACAGGCCGAGCAAATGGAGACCAACTATCCACTGTTTACATTCTCCCGGGGTCGTTGTATGGACTATGAGCGGGACGAGATGAGCGATTCTCTGTACAAACCGCTAATAAAGCAGGTGGCTGCACTGGCACAAGAGCTGGGCGCTCAGCTGTCACCCGCCGCGCAGCATGGCGACGACAATGACCAAGATGATAGCGAAAGCGAAGAGTTTGTTCTGCTTTAGATGGTTCCCGTTCCCGCCATAACCTTGTTGCTGTGCTAGCTGTGTTATTTGCTCACTATTTATTATTTGCCGTTGCTCGCCTGCTCGCCCGCTCGCCCAGAAAAACCCAACAGACCCGACCCGTATCTCAAACACAAAGACTTTGTTGTACCTTTACGCCAACGCATATATGTAGTACATAGTGGCATGTATCTTGAATATTTACCGACGTCTCAGCGTTAACTTCCCTCTCTCTTTTGTTCGACTCGTAGTCTCGCATTCTGCCAAAGTGTTTCGGCTTTTCCGCGTGTCAGCAGCCTGAACGGTTTATACATATGTGTTATATATAAACTTACGTAATCTGCGGTATTATTATTTTAAAACATGAATCTTTAATGGAATTGAATAATCATTTTACACGGGTGCAACCATTGCGTCGCTATTTTTTGTTTTAAGTACTTCCTGTAGTCCTTACGTTCTAGAACTTAGCTAATTTATGTAAGTCGTCTCGTAATTGTTCGATCATTAATTAGTTTTAACATTAATTGTATATAATACCTTCGTAAATAAATAAATACATTAATTATCCTAAACCTACGTTTACTTATTTAAATAATATATATCAGGAATACTGGGATTTGGAATGGACACTCATTTGGGTATGATTTAAGCTACTTTCAGTGACACCGATAAGTAAGTACATTGATTATTGGCTATTGCGACTAGGGACTGAACACACAACCTTAGATTCTAGCTCAGATCAGTATATTTCCATGTCAAGAAATGTACGCCTGGATATTAAAGGAAGTCTCTTTTTTAAGGTGTAACCTTCTTGGGAAATCAACTCCCAGTTGGTCTCCAATTTGGACGAGCTGCGGTGGGATTGAGAAGCAATCGCTTACCTTTCGATGGTGACTTTAGCCTCCCTTTCCAGGCGTTTCAGAAGCTTGTTTAGATTGTCCCGCGCTGTCGTTGCCCTGCCCGAGTTAATGCTTATCGCCATCCGATACGCCTCAATGGCCTCCTGGCTCTTGTCCCAGCGGTGATAGAGCACTCCGAGATTCGTGTGGTAGAGCATGTTGTGGGGCTCCAGCTCAATGACGCGCTTGTAAAGCGCCTCCGCTTCAACGTAGTGCTTCGTCTTGCCCAGAACATTGGCCCGAATGAAGAGGATGCTGACCTCGTTGGGCAGGTGCAGCAGAGCCTGACTCGAGAGGCGCAGGGCGTCGTCGTGCAGGCCACGGTTGTCCAGCATGGTGAGGATATTGGCCCAGGCCTTCGGCTGCCTGGGATTTAGACTCACCGCGTGCTGCCAATGATGCAGGGCCTCGGAGTAGAGCTTCTGCTCCAGATACAGATTCCCCATATTATAGTAGCAGACCGCGAAGTTGGCCCTGTGCTTCAGTGCCTTCTCGTAGCTGGCCAGTGCCTGGGCGTATTTCTTTTGGGCCGATTGCACAATGCCCAGATTCATCCAGGCCGCCGGAAAGGCGGGATACGCCTCCAAGGCCAGTCGTATGTACTCCTCGGCAGTTGCCAGCTGACCGTGCTCCCGATACAGGTTACCAAGGTTCATCAGAGCGGACTCATAGCCGGGATACAACTCGATGGCCTTGTGGTAGTGCTGGAACGCCTTGGTATTGTTTCCCGTATCGGTGGCCAGTCGCGCGATGTTGTAGTGCACCTTGGCGTTGTCCGGACACACCTGCAAGCCGGACTTGAACAGCTGCTCTTCGTTTAGCCAGTCTGTGGCCCGTTGTCGGGTCCGAAGCATCATTACGCTGAGGAGAACCATCAGGAGGACCTGCAGGCAAAGGCGCCAGTAAGTTCGACCCGAACTGCTGTCGTACCAGTAGAGGAACCCGTAGATGGACATCAGGCAGAAGCCGATGGATGGCACATACAGAGTCCGCTCGGCGATCACGAATCCAACACTGATGATCCCCGAAGCCGGCAGGAACGGAACAACCATCAAGCCCAAGGCCAGCATCAGGCCGGGTAGGCGGCGGAAGTTCTTCAGAGCCACCAGCACTATGGAGTAGAATCCGATGACGCCTTGCAGCCGCAGGTCCCAAATGCTGGTCACCAGCTTCACGCAGCCCAGAGCCCAGTCGTAGCACAGCCAGTGGGGGCAGAGCATCAGCCAAATGTTCATGACCAGCAGGAACTGCTGGGACAGGCCGCGGGTCAGAATGTGCTCGTTGTAGGCCACCGGGTTGTCCACTTCCTTGAACGTTGGCGGCTCAAAGTCCTGCCACCACAGGCGCGTGGTCAGCAGAGCCGAAGTGCCCACCAAGTAGACGACGTAGCTCACCCGGGAGCGCACGAGGTTCCACTGATCCCGGTACGACAGCAGGTAGTAGCCATTTTGAAAGTAATCCAGCAGCACACACGACATCGGAATGGTGACTGCCGACTCCTTGAAGAGTATTCCCACGGCGGTGAGGATCAGGACGAGGCCAACGGTCTGTGAGCTGCGTTTGCCGGTGTTGGCCACGGTCAGCAGTAGGCAGAGAAGATGAATCATCCCGAACATAAGCTCCGCCCGCCCCACAACTCCGGAAACCGCCTCCGTGTGGATTGGGTGGGCAGCAAACAGCGCCGCCGAAATGGTGGCCCAGCGCTCCGTGTTGACCTCCGCCACATACAGCGATCGCACCAGTCGCCACATCAGCAGCGTGTTCACGCAGTGCAGCAGAAGGTTGAGGAACTTCATGTGAGCCGCGCTCAGGCCCAGCAGAGCGTATTCGCAGTGGAACATCAGCGTGGTCAGCGGCCGGAACGACTTGTGCGAGTCGGAGCTGACCAGGGAGGCGCCCCAGAAGTCGTGCGTGAAAATCGCCGTCCAGTTCGTGGGTAAAACGCTGACATCCCGGTTCTTGACGATGGCCACTGTGTCGTCGAAGACAAACGTAGCCCCCCGGAGGCCGCCGCAGCCGTAGCACACAAGGCATATCAGGACCAGGATCGACTGGCACACCATGCTCTGCAGTGCGGCCTTGGGAACGGAGCCCAGCATCATTATACCCGGAACTTCTACGTTTAATGCACTATTTAATTCAGGATTCGGGAGATTTGTATATTTCTTGTTGTGATTCTGTACCCAATGTTGCCAGATCCGCTTTTTTACTGACAAATCTGGCTTTTTTCTATTTGCTAGAAAAATGTACAAACAGCGGGCAGCGGGAAATGTGGCTTTTTGTTTTGTTTATAGGGTCTTCCCGAAATTTCTCATTTTTTCTTCATCTACACGGTTGCCAATTTAAAAATGTTTAATAAGCCAAGAAAATATTAAAAATAAGCAAATTTGAATTAAAAAGAGTCAAATTTTTTTTTTATTTATTTTTATTTTTTCTTTTAACTTTTATCATAAACAAAAACATAAAACAACAGCTTAACAGCTTTGTAATTTAAGTCATTCTGAGACCAATCATATTCAGTTTTTTTTAAGTCTTTGTAAGACATATCATGAGTGTCTTATCTTTTCCTAATTTTAATTTATGTGCGACCAATATAGTGCGTTTCTTAATTTAAAATTAATTCCTTGCATAAGCATTATAAATTCAATAAAAAATAAATAATAATAGATTTCAGTACATTTTTTTTACATTTTATCACTTTTAAACCCTTTCATTTTTGAATGCGTATCTTCTGAAGCCTTGATTTTGTTTAGTAATATTTTATATACGAGAATTTCTATTATGCCGAACGGTACATTCGTACGCATTCAAAGTAATAAAAATTACCTATATTTATTTATTTGTTATTATAAATTAATATAAGGCCTTGGGAAGAGAGCCCTGCATCATTTTACCAAGTATTTTAGTTCAGATATTTCTTGCTGTGATTACCCCCCGCTCCAAAAATACAATCGAATAGTCGATATCGATTCCGTCTCAATCGAAAATCTAGTCGATAAGCTTATCGATTAGGTTGACCGCTCGCGCTATTGCGCAACAGGTGAGAACAAAACACAAAGCCCAGCAGACAGACAGCCGCTCAACATGGTAAGTAATGCAAATTGCGTGCAAATTAAGGCGCATAGCTAACCAAAACATGCTTTCCCGCCAGCCAAGCCCAATTCAAAGGTTGGTGTACACACTCGGTCATCGCACCTACAGCCAGTTGCCGCTGATCGGCGGAGCAGCACTGTCAACAAAGAACCCCCCTGCCATGGCCTTCTCCGCACGCCTCTCCTCTTCCTCCGTGCTGGCCACGGAGTCGTCCAACAAGGGCATGATCATCCTAAACCGGCCCAAGGCGCTCAACGCCATCAACCTGGAGATGGTGCGCAAGATCTACAAGCATCTGAAGAAGTGCGAGAAGTCCAAGTCGCTGCTGATAATCAAGGGAACGGGCGAGAAGGCCTTCTGCGCCGGCGGCGATGTGCGCGCCCTCGTTGAGGCGGGGCCCACCGACGAGTCCAAGAGTTTCTTCCGGGAGGAGTACAGCACCAACGCCCTGATCGGCAACTACAAGATTCCCTACATCGCCATCATCGATGGCATCACCATGGGCGGAGGCGTCGGCCTGAGTGTGCATGGAAAGTATCGCGTGGCCACGGACAGGACGCTGTTCGCCATGCCGGAGACGGCCATCGGCTTGTTCCCAGACGTGGGCGGCTCCTTCTTCCTGCCCCGTCTGCAGGGTAAGCTGGGCCTCTATTTGGGTCTTACAGGATACCGCCTGCGCGGCGGGGATGTCTTTCACTCGGGCATTGCCACTCACTACTGCGAGAGCAGCAAGATTCCAGATCTGGAGACGGCCCTGCTCAACTGCCCCGATGCGGATGACGTGCCCGAGCTGCTCCAGAAGTACCATTCCACGCCGGAGAAGCCGTTCTCGCTGCAGCCAGTGCTGGAGCAGATCAACAAGAACTTTTCGGCGGACTCCGTCGAGGGCATATTCGAGAATCTGAAGAACGACGGCAGCGAGTGGGCCAATAAGACGATTGAGGTGAGTGAAATACGCGGTTTACGGTGATAAGAACACAATCAGATGTTAATTGGCTGAACCAATCGACGTTTGGCGCGCTTTTAGCACCCAAATATTTGGATCGGTTACCAGCCAATTAGCGACGCCTTGGTTGTGGCACGATTTCACACACTGGCACTGGCACACGTAAATAATCAGCCAATTCCTGCTTGTTTGTCTATTTCAGACGCTCTGCAAGTCGTCGCCCACCTCGCTGAAGGTCACGTTCCGCCAGCTGGAGCTCGGCTCGCAGCTGTCTCTGGCCCAGTGCCTGATTATGGAGTATCGGCTGGCCGTGCGCCACTTGGAGCGCAGCGACTTCAAGGAGGGCGTCCGCGCCCTGCTTATCGACAAGGACCAGAGCCCAAAGTGGCAGCCGAACCAGCTGGCCGAAGTCACCGAAGAGCACGTGCAATGGTTCTTCCGCAAGCTGCCGGACACCGAGGAGCTTAAACTGTAATGTAGCAGGACCTGGTTTTGTTTTGTTTGGTTCGAGAGCCTGCCTTTATTGTTTGTACTCCGTTATGACGCTCATTTCTATATACACACAACCCCCTACACCTATGTATATACAAATCTTCGCAAGCTTGAGTTCTTTTTTGCATGGTTCCTTGCCTGCCGTGTTGCAATATTCGTTATCCGTTATCCGTATGATGGCCACAGGCACACACTGTCGCTAAATATCTGCAATCTCTTCTCTGTTTCATTCCAACAGCGAGTAACTCCGGAGGAAGTGCCCGTGTTTACCCATAACGATTGTGAAAATCAATGCATTTATATATGATATACGTATATCCCTATATATAATATATTATATACAATTCGTAGTCCTAATTCAATTACTAATTGTGCCTAAAGAATCGTCGAAGAAGTCGATTATTAACAAGAATAAACTGAAGTGCATATGTTTAATAACTGTTCGTTCGTTGCTAGCGTCTAGGAAGACCTGGTGTCCCTTAGCTTAATACTGTCCTCCACCATGTCGGTTAGCTCGGACAGCTTTTCGATTTGCGACGCCTGGAAGCTGAGTTTGGCGAGCTCCTGTCTCCAGGCAGTGACGTCCACCCGCAGCTGAACGCGTATCTTGTCGTCGTCAGACATCACAGCAGAGCTTCCCTGCGAAGGCGGTGCTGCTGATCCGCCACTTTTCACGTTCCGCAGCCGGCGCAATGATTCCTCGGTTTTCTGCACGGATGTGAGAACATCACTCACCACATTGAAGTACCTACGGAGTCAAAGGAATATCTGTTAAAAATCTCTCTGTGCGGCAAATTATGCATACTTACGCCTTCGTTATGTGACTGGCAACCTCAGACAGGATTTGCTCCACCACCAGCGTGCCTAGCTGGGATTCGTGTTGCTCTGCAAACGACTTGAGCGGACGAAGCATTTGTTCCACGTAGCCCGAGCACCGTGACGGAACCTCTCGATTCGTCTTGCGATACAGGCGCGGCAAGTCGTTCACCTGGCGCACATTCTCCGTCTCGCACTCGCCGATCAGCAGTTCCACCAAGGTTTTTTGTATGCTTGACAAATGCGCTCCCAGCGTGTCGCCCAAGGCGGCCATGGATTTGCCTAGGACATCGTTAAACATTTTTGAGCGCTGCTCGGCTGGAACGGATTGCACAATTAACTGCTGAAGCTGTGGCAGATATGCGTCCAGTTTGCGTATGTCCGAGTGCAGGGCTATCAGCAACTGATGCCTAGTGAAGGACTTTGCGAAGCTGGTGCCTTTGGACATGGCTATGGCATCGGTGATCCAGCGGGACAGACGCAGTACGATCTGCACGTTCAGCTTGTAGAATTTGGGAAATACCTCGGGCAGATAAACACCTTCGGCCCAACACCTTTGCATGGCTTCCTTGGCGGCATTAAATGTCTTTAGTTTGTAGGCCTTTTCATCGGCATTCGTAGCGTTTAATGTGTCGTCCTGCAAAACTGGCTCCAACTTGGCCTCGAATTGACCAGCAATTTCCTGTAAAATTTAAGCAAATGGTAGAGTGTGCTTCGAATAATAACTGATTTCCATACCTGAAAGCATATTTGGAAATAAACCGGGAGATTCCAGCGCGCCTCGAAGCTCTTTGTCTGCTTGTGCTGGCGATAGAGAGCCACCGCCTGCTCCCCGCTGCTGGCCAACAGCTCCTCTATTTTGGAGAGAAAGTCGCGTGTGCACTTGTACTTAACATAGAACACCTCCGAGTTGCCAGGCGCGAAGATCGAGTTCATGTGCAGCTCAAGGCGCGTCTCCACATCGGCCCAATAGCTGTTCACCACAAAGTTAAATCCCGGAAATTTGTCGGAGTAGAGTGTCAGGCGGAGGAGGTCAGTCATGTGCAGCGAAATAAAGTTGAGGATCTTGCTGTAAATTCCGGCCAGACCCTGCGGCGAGTTCTGTAAATGCTGCTCCCCAATGACTCCGCTCATGTAGGGCGCGACCACGTCCTCTCGGAAAGCGCTTTCCGCCTGGCCACAGGCGTTGAGGGTGATATAAATGCGCAGACAACGCTCCAGGTGCTCCGGGGCCGAGTTTCGAGCCTGACCCAAGGCATCGTTGAAGAACCGGCGCAGATGCTGATGCAGCTGATCCTCAAGCTGCCGGATCTTTGCCTGCTGGTCGGCATTCAGGTGCTTCGAGCAATGCTTCTCGTGAAATTTCAGCTGAATCAGGTCAAGCGCAGCGCGCTCCAGATCCACTGCTTGAACAGGCTGCTCTCCTCCAAGTTTGCGATCAATTAGCTGCTGCAGCTTTGCGATCGTCTCGTAGACCTTCTTCAGGCTCTGCAGGCTCCTCTTGAACTCCCGCAATCTGCGCTTCTCCTCCAACTGGGCTCGCAGCTCCGACACGTTTTCGTCAATTAGGTCGTGGATGCTCTCGATGTCGCTACGGAACTGTTCCAGTGGTCGTTGGATGGTCTCAATGGACTGGTCCAGGCCCACCAAGTTGGCACTCAGATTGACAAAGTCTGCGTAGTCCTCGTTGATAAGATCGATCATCGCCGCCCGAAGACCCTTCAGGTATAGCCCCAAATTGTCCCGCAACTGCTCCAGACTGGGGGCATTGCGATTTTTGTGCAGAAACTCGTCCACCGAGAAGTTTGCCTACTTGGAGATTCGTTTTACCAACGGAATCAGAAGCTTGCCGGGATTGATTACTCACCTTCATAAACTCATTCTTGTCGAAGCACAGCTTCTCCGCGGTGCTGGTGGAGCCGGCGGGCAGGTGAACCGGCTTCGTGACGGGATCATGCATGGCCTTCGTATTGAATTGGGTTAATTCAAGCCAAAACTTAAAGAAATTCCAAGATTAAATTCTGCCACGAACAATAAACAGTGGAGGAACAGTGTGACCAGTTATTAAAAAGGCAGAAATGTAAGCAATGTATACCGTGTGACCATTTTCTAAAACTTTCTCAGCTCAGAACTTGGGCATACTGCCGGCGAAATTTTGTTTTAAAACAATTTCCAACCAAACACTTAAAAATTGGTCAACAAAAGCGTGTTTATTAGATTTGAGGCCTAAATCTTACACGAACCACCAGAACTCTCAACATGCCGAAGAACGGTGGCGGTGGCAACCGAAATAATGCGCCCAGGAAGCGTCAGCAGGAAGTGCAACTGGATGAGGAGAATCCCATTGTGCAGGCTTTTCGGAATTACTCCGCCGAGCTGACCATGAAGCATGACCGCTACGAGCGCATCGTCAAGCTGAGCCGCGACATCACCATTGAGTCCAAGCGTATCATTTTCCTCCTGCACTCAATCGACTCGCGCAAGCAGAACAAGGAGAAGGTCCTGGAGGAGGCACGCCAGCGCCTGGCCAAACTGATTGAGGTGAACTTTCGAGCGGTCGCGCTGGAGCTGCGCGACCAGGACGTCTATCAATTCCGCGGCGCCTACTCGCCAGGGCTGCAGGAGTTCATCGAGGCCTATACCTACATGGAGTATCTGTGCAGCGAGGATGGCGCAAGTGAGAAAAAGAGCGTCTCTGACTGGCAAGCGCTGCAGGCGGTTATGCAGTATGTGGAGGAAACCGGCAAGGCCAAGAGCGAGGACACCAGCGTCCCAGAAGTGGATGCCCTGACCGAGCCGGTTTTGGAGGTAGTGCCCAAGAAGTTTCAGTTCTTTGTAGACCCAACGGAGTACGTTTTGGGACTGTCCGATCTGACCGGCGAGTTAATGCGCCGCTGCATCAACTCGTTGGGCAGCGGCGACACTGACACCTGCTTGGAGACCTGCAAGACCTTGCAGCACTTCTACATCGGGTAAGTAGGCAAAGTTTCCATTAAGACTTTGTCGTAATCTTAGTCTATTCTCAGGTACATAAGCCTAAACTGTCCCAGAGCCCGCGAGTTGTGGCGCAAGATCACCACCATGCGCCAGAGTGTTCTCAAGGCGGAGAACGTCTGCTACAATGTGAAGGTGCGCGGTGGCGAAGCTGCCAAATGGGGAGCTACTTTTGACCAAAAGCCAGCCGAAGATGTGGACGAGGGTTTCTACTAACAAAACACAATGTAATTTAAGCTTACAACAATGGAATATATATATTTTAAAGAAGTAATTTGATACACTGAACGAATAAGTAACAATGAATGTGGTACGTAAGAGACGCTATGCTGCTAGTCATAGTCATCTGTGTTAATGCGCTGGCTATCGAACTCCAGCTCATCTTCTTCATCTTCATCAATGTCTGCGCCTGGACGATAGTCCGCATCGTTGTCATTGTCGCCTCCAAATGGGTCGCTGTCCTCGTCCTCCGTCCCGAAGTCGTCCTCATCAGCGGGTGTGCTGTTACCGTTCTGCCGCTGGGCCCGTCGTTGGCGCAGACGATTGCGAATGTTCTGCGCGGAATTGACTGGAGCGACCTTTAACCAACCTGAAGCACGTCGAGCAAGCGAAGCATCCTACTTACAATCTGCGGGGTGGGAATGCTGCTGAAAGTGGACTGGATTGCGGCGATAGCAGGCGTTGCCAAAGGGACACGGTGGTGTTCCGAGTGGCGGCTCGGGAAAGTCGGGTCGGCGATAGTCCGAGTCGCCAGGATGTGCTTCAGCACTCCGATGTGCCGGATTGCGCCTGCGGATGGATCGGACAGATGCAAGAGCTCAAGCATGATGGAATGATGGATGGTTGTTACCTGTAGCATCGAATGCCGAAGCGGCAAGACGGCCGCAGACTGCTCGACGACACAGCAGAATCGTCGGAGGATTGTCCATTGGAATTTGCGGGTTCAATTTTAACCACTGCTACTGCAGGTGGTTCTACTTTAACCTGACTGTTTCCGGGATCACTACTGGTGGCCGCAGCAGGAGCAGGCTCTGCCTCTGCCCCAGTGTCCTCATCAACCGGCTCGGTTTTTACTTCAACTGGAATATCGAGGTTCGGTTCGGCCTTAATGGAAGCCCCAGGTTCCGACTCCTCCGGTTTTATGCGTTTGTTTTGACTGCTTTCGTTGATTGCGTCTTGTTGGGGCGACTTTCGTTTGGACGCCTGGTCTTCATCCGAGCCATTGGCTTCCGCCCTGACAGGTTCATTTCGATCCTGGTTTTCTGTCTCCACAATTGCACTCATTTTCAAAAATGGTAATAACGCGAAACAGGATTGTGCGCGTCTTGTTTATTGAAAATTATTTATTTCACAAGACTAGTGATGGACAAAGCAACGATTTTTTTTTAGCCTCAATTGCAGAGCTACCATACTTTGCGGGGGCATTTGTGCATTTCAAACATTTTCCTCTACTAAAGCAATTTTTCGCGGTAAAAAACTCTTTATCTTCATTCAGAGCTCTGAGGGATATGTGAAAAACTGCGACTTTCCGTGGAAAAACTGCGACTTCCCGTGGAAAAACTGAAAAACATGTAAAAATCTTAGGCGTTGCCGGACTTTGTGTAGGTTTGGCCATATCAAGAGATTGCCGCCAATCAAACAGCAGAAGAGTATAGTTTCGGTAGTCGTTATAATTTGTACAATTTTAAATACATATTGAATGCATATATGTAACAAGCAAAATGCGAATACTTTGTATAAATATAGGATTCCCGTGTACATATGCGTCGTGAGTAACTTCCTACTGTGTGTATATGTAATTGCTTGTGGCGCAGAACCGGATGCTCCAGGATCGGAGCCGGGCTCTTGGCACCATGAATATGTATTAATGTCTATGTATCGGTATGAGTACGTAGTTAGTGGGTGCAGCCTGATCCGCGGGGCAAGGCCCCAGCCGGCTGCCAGTTCGTCGCATGGCACATTCGTGATACTGTCTTGGTCATGTCGGCTCCAGGAGCGAGTCTGTGCGGGGCGCTGGGCATTGCATTTGAGGGTAGAAGAAGCGATATGATCGAGAGGGAAAGATCTTAAGCGGGATATGTGACAAGCTCGCCCGCTTTGCGCCCAGCAGCAGCAGCTCTTGGCATGCCGTCATGCTCGTCCTTACACATTCTAAAGAGTCGTCTCAGGAACATTGCGTTGCTGGTCGTTCTCCAACCTCTGGTCAATGATCTTCTGTTCCAGCTTCTTAACACGTAGTTGGTACTTGCGCTTGTTGTGCTCCAGCATTTGTCCTAGATTACTGAAAGATTCAAATATGAGCTCTCCTTAATTCTCTATGGAAATACAAATGAATCAGATGCTTACTGGTTCGACTTCTGTAGCTCGCGCACGTTTTGATGCAGCTGCTCGTATTTCTCGTCGGAAGCCTTCTGCGTGGCCGTGACATTGACCAGCAGCGCCTGGATGCGACTTTTTAGCTCAGTTTCGCGGGTCAGAGCCTCCACCAACTGCTGTTCGGTGAGGGCCGCGTGCTCCGCCTCAGAGTAGGAGACCCGGTTGCTGGCCTGCAGTTGCTTGAGGGCTTCGTGAAGGATACCCACCCGCTCGTTGGCGCTCTGTCGCTCCTGCTCGGCCTCTTCCATTTTATTTTTTAGCTGGAGGTTCGCATCCCGGAGCTCCAGCAGCTCCTGCATAATCACCGCCGTCTCCAGATCGATGGGCGACTTCTTGTCCTCGTCGCGGAGCTCGTGTTCCTTCTCCAGGGCCAGCCGCTTCTTCTCGTACACATCACTGAAAGGTGACTCGAGGCTGACGATTGTGTGCTGGACGCTTGAGCGTCGTCCTTTCAGCTTCGAGACATGATAACGCAGGCGGTTGTCGTCGTCGGTGCACCAGGAACGCGCAGTCTTCGGGGTATCCTCGGTGCCTAGATTAATATTGTGCTGCCACGGCCCGAGACTGTTCTCGCACACGTTCTTCTCGCTGTCAAGGCGGGCTAAAAGGTGCCTGGCCACCGCCTCTACCGATCGCCGGCTCTCCTCCGCCTCCAAAGCTGATTTCTCCCCAAGAAGCGCCAACCTGAATGTTACGATTTAGTGAGAGGAAAAATATTCGTGGCAGGACTCTTACTTGCTCTCCAGCAGAGCCAACATCACATCGTAGGCCTCGATGGCTCGATCACTGCAGTTAAGCGCCAGCTGTAAAGCCACTGCATTGGACTCGTATTTGCCGCAGAGCAGATACAGGTGCTCGGTGTGCTCCTTGCACTCATCCAGGGTTAGCGCCAGCATGGTGTTGCGCATCTCCAAGTGCTCAACTCGTCGCTGCAGTCTATCCAGCTCCCTACTTAGCTGCAATGGTTCCATGAAGCTTTCCATGAACAGATTCTGCTCCTTCAGTTCACAAACCAAATGCTCCACCAGATTGATGTGCTGAAAGGTAATAGCTTGGCTTGAATGTGTTCCTCGGTTCCTTGGGAGTTTCAGCTTACCTCATTGTTCAAGGATGTGAGCTGCTCGTGGGATGCATCTTCATCGGTGGGTTCCATTTTGCTAGCGCAGCGCAACTTCACCCTCTCCGCCATTTTCGGCACGGCGGGCACTCGCTTCTGAGGGCTAGTCAGGGAGACGCAAGCTGGCGAAGATGTGTTTTGAGTTGGTATGAACGAGTTTGTGCATCTGGAGCTTGTTTTACCATTCAGATCGTTGAGGCGCTGACCGCACTCGTTGACCTCCGGTTCGCAGCCGAAAAAGGCAACCTTGGTCTGCTCCTCGACCACGCAAGCATCCTTTGTGGCGATCTCGGACTGGAGTAAAGCAATCTGAGCTCTCAAATGAAGCACTTCCTCCTGCAAAGCCTCCACCTGTCCCTTGTGACTTAGCTCCTGCTGTGGCTTATGTCCCTCAAAGTGATCCACGCTGGCAGCACTGCAGGCGCCCTCGATGTCCTCCAGGGGTTCGGTCTGGCATTCGGCATCGGGATTGGTGAGGTTGAGCTCTGAGTTGTACACAGAACCCTCCTGATAGCTCAGCTCTGGAAGGTGGCATACAGAATAGGGATAAATAAATATTTCGTGGATGTTAGCGATCTTCATTTACCACTGCCTTCGGGCTCCTGCTCCTCCACAATGATATGTTCCTGCTTGCTGCGCAGTTTTTTGCTCAGCTCCGCAATGACGCAGTGCATTTCGGTAATGCGGCACTCGTGCGCCTGACTGACCACTTCGAGTCGCTTGTGACATATCTCCCGATCTGCATTGCTCTCCTTTAGCTGTCGCTCGGCCTGCTGCAGACGCTGTGTTAGGTCCCTCACCCGGTTCTCCAGCTGCTGCACCGACAGTTGCTCAACCTAGAAGAGATACAAGAGAATGCAAGTTCTCATTAGGTTTCTAGATGGTTATCTTTGAAGTCTTCACGTTTATGGGTCTCCTGGCCAGCGGCTGAGCCATCAGTGTGTACTCCCAACTGCGCCGCTTGTCGCTGGGCATCGATGGAGGTGTGTCGCTGCAGCACAGGCAGCTTAGGCTGCGCGGAAGCAGTTGCTCCGCAATCATGGTCCAGTGGAAAATTTCGACTGGCGATTACGTCGTCATCCGAGCACGATGCATCCGCTTTCCCCGCCACCGTCGCCGCCGCTGCAGCTTGACCCTCGGACTCCGACACGCAGCTGCGCACTGGGCGCCACCCGAAATTCCAAACCCGCGACAAGCACTCCACGGGGAGAATAATATGGATTTTGAGTCGCCAACAAAATGATTCTCTTTGATTTCGTTACAATTTTGCAATACAATAATCTTTTAAATCATAATACTGGCATGTTGCCTAATTAATTAATTAATTAACTTAGCGGAATGTAATAATTTAAGGAAATGAATTTTTCCATGTGATTTTACATAGAGTTGTTATTATTATTTTTCTCAGTGCAAGCTCCCATCACTCACTTTGTTGACAATGTCCAGCGTGGAGCAGCTGGATATGTTGTTGTCGCTCTCCGTGGTTGTGGTGTCGCGCTGTGTATGTTCCGGCGAGGACTCCAGCTCGAAGGATCCCACCAAGTGCCTGGCATTGGGTCCTGCCCCGCGCGGCGAAATGCTCCCAAAGACATACTCGAAATCCTCGCCAGCCACACTGCCGGAGTGCTGCTTCCCCTGGAGGCAGCCAGGGTCTCGTTGCTTGCCGCTACGTCGCGGTACGTCGGTGCCTATTTTGGCCACCCGCGCTACCTGCACATCGTTGGACATTTTGGCAATGGGTCGGGGCAGGGGGCGATCTCTTCCAGACTAGAATCGGCTTTGTGCAGTCCGCTTTGCAATGGCTTTTGATTGGTGCTCCATTGTCACACTGGGTGGCACTTGTATAAACTCTTTATGGCACTTTTTAGACGCGTCTTAAGGCATTTTTAATTCAGAAACTTTCCAAACTTGTTTTTGGCCAATGTTTATTTCTTATCAGAAAATGTATACCAAGACCGGTGTTGGTAAAGGCGTGGGAGTGGCAGCAAAGCAACATTTTACAACACTTACTCGACGTATAGCCGCAATAGGCGCCCAACTTTAAAAATCTGTTTTTTATAATTCATTTAATTCGTTTTTATTGTACGCCGTTGCGGTAATATACATATATGTTATCATTCGTCAACACTCGATATGGCTCCATCTGTGTCTCTGGGAATTATAATGAACATTGAACTAGCTATGTAGTTGCTGGTTTACGGAATAGTCGCCACATTTTCAGCCCGTATCGTCATCATAGCCTCGTAGTCGCGCATGTCGAGCTCGTGAAGTGCCTTTTGCACCAGAGTTGCCAGGTGCGGAGGCAAGTCCTTCAGATCCTCCATCCGTTCCTTGGCCACAGCACTCGAAATGCGCGGGGTGCCGTTGCAACGGCTGCCAAAGCCGCAGTTGCCCGAATCCGTGGTGGCCGACGAAGATTTGTGGAAGTCGTCCGGTCGCACATCCACTCCGTAAACGGACGAGTCAACGGACTCTGCGGAGAGCGAGGACATTCCGTCGTCGGAGTGCAGAGCCTCAGGCGCCACCTTGTGCTGGTCAGGATCCGCTGGATCGGGCGTCAGCGTTCCACCTTCGTTATCCGGGGCAATGGACGGAGTGCTGCTGATGTCGGCGTCATCAACCATAGCGGCGCAGTAGCCGTTGAGGAGCAGCTGTGAGGGTGCATAGCCGTAGTCCTCCTCTTCTTCCTGGCCCTCATCAGTGCCCGCGTTATCCTCAGTACCCAAAAGGAGCTGTTGCCAGCGCTGTTCCAGCTCTGTCATCTTGCCAGCCAGTATTCTGTGTGGGATCGGGAGTGAGCATTTAATATATACATTTCGAAATGTTTTCCAACTTGTTGGTCTTCTTCTGGTGCGTCAGTGCCAGATTCTTGTCGTTCAGGTTGTCCAGAAGGGCCAGACACAAGGACTTTAGGTCGTGTAAGCTTTCCGTCTTCTGAGGAAGATCAATGCCGCTCTCCAGGATGGTTTTCACTACACAAAAACAAGGCAGGCTTGAAACATAGTAAAGCCGGTTCCGGTAAAATACTCACCTTGTCGGGGACTTAGTATGGTTTCATCGTTTGTGCTGCCTCCGCTAAGCTTAACTATTCCCTTTTTGCGTTTTGCGTCTAAAATGGACTGGATAAGAAGGCAAAAGGGCATTTAAGTTTGTTAAAGATACATTTTAGTACTTCAATATATTTTAATTTGGGAAAGAACTATTTCTCTAAAAACCTAAGGTTGTACCTTGTACTTGGAAATACTCTGTTTGGTCAGTTCCAGTTCTCCTTCTTGGATTTTCACACGTTCGTGCAGGTACTTGTTCTCCAGCAAAACCCCATCGATGTCAAGAAGCTGCAATGAAAATAGTAAGAAATAGATACACATGATTTTCAAGCCATAAGCTAACTTACCCTCGGATGCGTTTTCTTGGCCCTGAGGGCCACGAAGAGTTCATGATTGAGGCGGTGAGCCTTGCACTTGTAGGCATCCCGCTCCGTAATGAGCTCTTCCTTCTCGTCGATTACCGCCTTGAGGTCGTAGGCCAGCTGAGCGTTCCGTTTCTTAAGACCCTCCAGGTGGCAGATGAAATTGGCACGTTCGCGGCGCCATTGCAGCTCCTCCTTGTTTCGGGCGGCATTCTCGCTGGCCATCGCCTGCACCCGGGACTTGTTGCTGGCCTCCGTTTCGCGCAGGAGCTCCATGTCGCCCTGAAGCTCGTTAAGCCGCTGCCTCAGAGCCTCTACCTCGGTGCTAAGCTTCAGATTCTGTTCGCGCGTTTCGTGGAGAAGGGCGGCCAGGCTTGAGTTTTCGCTGAGGGCTCCGCATCCGCCGACGGCGAGAAGTTCGCTGTTACTCTTGAGGGCGGAATAGCGCAGCTGCAGGGTCTCCGCCACCAGCTTGTACTGGTCCCGTTCTACACGGAATTGCTCCAGCTCCTTTCGCAGGATCCGCAGGGCCTCCACCTTGCTTTGCAACTTTCTGTGAACGGCGGATGTCTGCAAGGGTGGCTTAGCTTATTCACATAGCATACAAAGCTTGTGGGCGGAGGAATAGACTCACCTCCACGCTAAACGTGGCCATATGCTGTCCGAACCCGTGGTGGTGGCTCGCCACATCGTCCAGGTCCATGCCGAAGGTTTCCATTCGTTTTCCGTGTGCAAAGCTTCAATTGTTGACATTGACAGTGAATGGAAATTGGGGCTGTCTGTTTGGGGAACTGATTGTATCACAATTCCCCCGCTTCTAAGGACATCATTTTGGCCAAACACAAAAGACTAGTGAATCAATTTTTCTCTGCGTCTGCGCAGTGGGCGCCATAACGTATGCTACATATGTTCGCCTTTCGATTGGTAGTGTTGGTAAATTCACGATAAATTTTAAAAGTAAGCGTTTCGATGCTTAATAAGCATAACATAAGATAATTATTTATTTATATTGCTAAAAATAGGGGTTTGCCTGCGTTCTGTGTTTCCCTGTTCTCTGAATTTTCGGTCCATCCAACAACATCTCCCTTTGGCGCTGAAGCATAGCTGCCAGCGCAGACTTGCAAACTTTTTTAATCATTTTAATTGTCTTTTTTTTCATGTCCAGATGTTCAATCAGCTTCATAATGTAATTTACTGAAATTATCCATCGAAATTGTAAGAAAATGGTCTGCTATGGACTTGGAGAACTTTACCTCTATCAATAAGAGCCTGGTATTGACTTTGATCAAAAGGCGAGT
This sequence comes from Drosophila watanabei, assembly GCA_008042575.1. NCBI lineage: Eukaryota > Metazoa > Arthropoda > Insecta > Diptera > Drosophilidae > Drosophila > Drosophila watanabei. Next base: position 63,043 of record VNJS01000363.1, read on the forward strand.
GACGATCCTCTCCACCTTGTTCTCGACCGAGGACCGTCTCCGGCGAGAAAAACAAAATGTTTGCCTCCCTGTAGGGCTCCTCCTGCTGCACTTCATTGGTCAAATCGCCACTTGCCGAGGTTTTACAATGCGTCCAACATATCTCCCGAATGTTGGCCACCTTGCAAGGCCTATGCAGATGACGAAAACGTCCAGCATCATCCCCCAGTCTGACCACTTCCTTTCCAGGCTCCACTGGATTATCAAGGAAATTAGGGAAGTCTTCCAGCAGGAGCTTCATGCGTTGTTCGTTTCTCTTCAATCTGGATATCACTCTTTCATTGGTATTCACTAGCTTCTTGATGTGGCCAATCTGGACATTCAGCCGATGGCTGTAGCGCTCCATCTTGTGCAATACATTTTCCAAGCTGTCCAATTGCTGGTTAAACGGACTGATTCCCAGTGATGATGGTTTCGCCACGACAATCATGACTGTGAGGTAAAGTCTGGACCGAAAATCTTTTTATTAATTTAGTTTGGAATTTTAGGGATACGACTACTGTAACAAAGGCTAGAAACTACGCATACTGTCAGAGGTCAAGGAATAAAAGTGTGGCTTAAGTAGGTTACAACTAAAGTCGTCAGCGACAGCTCATGGCGTTTGCGATAGTAACCAT